>VBVQ01000523.1:0-55498 GCA_011636635.1 Tetramorium simillimum
GTAATAATAGTAATAAATTACTATTATTTAGTAATTATTTAGTAATTTATTACTATTATTACTTGCCAATTTATTACTGCACTGCAATACTTTTCTATAAGGGTTGTGCACGCGCGATAGCTGAATTCTTATAAAGTTTTAATAATTACACGAAGAATGTTAATGTAAAACGTTTATCGATACATTCCGTAGATCAATTATTACATCAAAGCAATTTATTAAAGTACAATATTTTCTATAGAGAGTAAATATTGTAATAAAAGTTATAATAAAAATTTCATTATCCTAAAATATACTGACATTATAATGAAATTATAATGAAAATTGCGATATTTTTATTCAAATACACGTACGTTTTATATTTTATAAAGGAATTATCATAATTTCTCAAATATTTTCATATGCAATTTAAAACAATCGGATTCCACGCTAAAATGAGAATAAAATGTCGCTGTTTTTATACAAGTAGCGCATTTCATTATATTTTTAGGAAAAATTGCAATATCGTTGTAGTAATTTTCTTAATGAAACAGAAACTTAATTAACTACACAATTGTTACATACACTATTAGATTTTATTTATAATATAATATATAACATACCTACAATAACTTTTAACACTGTGCATTACGAGTTTTACTAATTCAACGATAAAAATGTAATTAACTGTCAATTTCCAAAGTAATAAACTGGTACAATATTGTTACACTGCGGCATTTACGACAAAATGTTGTAAAAGCGAGTCTATCTTTATATGCAATTTATAAGACAATATCTTGCCCCGTGTATAGTCATCAAGTTTGCTATTGTTCTAGCATACGACGCATTTACCACGAAGAGATTGCTGCAGTTTCGTATGTCGCTCGGAGCTGCATCGCGTGTATATCGACTGTGTACTGTCCTGTGTAAAAGGTCTGATATGTGTCGCGCGCACGTGTCGGGGCATAGACATTAGATCCTATACTGAATCCAGCGATGCCGGCTTGATCTGTCAGCTCGACAACGAGTGACGCATCGCGAAATTGAGAAAATAAATGTGGAGGCGTGACCGCCGGATCGCGATTATCGAATCCAAAATGTCAGGTATTTTGACCCGGAGCATCCTCCCCCCCGATCGATCGCATTATCGAGTCGGTCGGCCGAAAATTTCAAACGCGTTTAATCCATACGAACTTTACGTTTCCATTGTGTACCGGACAGAGTGCGGCGTGTTTATAAAACGCTATTGAAAGCGGTTAAGATACTTGGGTTCCGGGGTAAAAATCCATCCGCGGAGATACGCGGCGATGGTGCGGCGCGTGGTTTAACGCATCACTTGATATTCGCGCACCATAATTTAATAACACTTTGCGTTATCAGTTGCACGCTGCAATTTATCATCGCGCATACTACGCGATGCCACGCGATAAATTTTTGCGACCGCTGACATTTCACGAACGCCTATTTCGCTTTACATCCAGTAGTAATTTCCAAACGAGCTTTAAGCTCGAGATGGATTTATCATGAGTTTTAAAATCTGGTATAATAATTACAAACAAAAGCACATCTGCCTGATGCTCGCGCGTGGGTTTCCCACATTAAAACACGTCATTTGTGCAATGCAAAAAGATGCTTGGCAAATGTTCCGTATTAATTTACATAGCTCGTTATTACATTTTAAAAGATATTTTATTAATGCAGCGTTACTTCAAAGAAAATATCCAGCGTATGTTCCGTTGTTAATTAATTCCCATTAATACATTTAAATGAGCGCGTTGAGCCCTCTCACTCCTGCTTTTCGACAGGACGCGCTTTAGAAATTTTTCACGTTTGAACACGAAAATTTCAATGGAAATCTGCTAAATAGGTATTCCCGGTCGATTGGAGGGTTGATGTCGCTCCGCGCCCGATTGAGACAAATTGATAATTGGATTTAGCGTGACTAATTGCGTCGGGAACAAATGAGCACCGTGACACCGCGAAAAAAGGAGCTTAGTTAATTTGTATTTACGTGTCCAACATGCCATTTGTCTCCATATACTTTTTGCCGGGTACAGCGCGTTTAAATTTCAATCACCGAAACGTCACCGCAGTTTTTCGAACATCCATCCACGAAAAAACTTTTTTTTTTTTTATTTAATATATCGACTTCCCACTCGTCAATTTAGTGTCGTTCTGCATTTTTTTTTTTTATATATATAAGATGGATCGATAACTACAATGCACGTATGTACGGGTGCGCGTGTGATGTGATATTGATACCTGAAGACACGTTTGATGAAATAAAAATCAGAGTATTTCACGATTAAATGGAATAAATGTTAGCACGAAAATTGCACAGGTCCGGATTTTCTGCTTCGTTTACCTTGTAAAACTGCACTCAAAATCCAATTTGTGGGTCCGGCCGCTCTCGTTTTTTACATCACCGAGAAACCATTCGGCAGTAACAGTTTGAAACTGGAGCAATGCTTGGACCGTTGTGCGCATCGACGAGCTAAGTTATTTAACTTCCCTCCTGATAATGAATAAACTATGGAATCCACAAACGTTGTTTATTTCATCCGTTTCGCGTTATTGTCGGTTTTACGATAACAGTTGATGGAAATTATGGCAGTGGCACGATTTCAACACAATGACCACTGAAAGTTTCACCAATGCCGATCAAATTACTCGTTACGTCGCGCAAAACTAATCGTACGCTGTTAGACGTCAATATCAATATCGTTGCACAGACAATACAACCACATTACTTTGAATCATTAAGAGGTCGTAAGGATCATTACGATGTTCCGTACATATTTCTAAACTGAATCCAACCGATGCGCCGTCCGATCGTGACTTTATCACGTTCGATTGAAAGTGACTTCGCCTTTAACGAAGCGGAATGTAATTTCGTTATCGATTTGTAGTGCACAGCGATGCAATTTCGCGTCGCGCCGGGCACACTGGAAAGCGTCATGGAAAGCCACAAAAATGAGGTAGAGCTTTTCCATCAGCAAGGGAATCTCGTCAAAGGAAAATGTATCGACGTCGATTAATCGCGCGAGATGATATTTTCCAAGTTGGACTCGTCAAATTAATGTCGCATCTGCACGACGTTTTTTTTTCTTCCCTCGTTGAAAGTCCATTAAATAATGTTTTGTAATGTTTTCCAATCACGTGAAGACTCTCGAGACTCGCGCGAAAAATTTGTCAAGTTTGATCGTAAGACACATTTCTTGCAGGAATACGCTTCTACTCATGCAAAAGGTCCTCACAACGTAGAGGAAGGACACAGACTGAAAGGAAGGTTCGTAACAGATGCGGTGCGCTGTTAAGCATCCGTGCATGACATCGGGGCAGGTGAGTTCGAATTTCGTTAGACTCAGGGGCGTATTACGAGTCAGGTAGGTTTTTGCCTGCGCAGTATGAAACGTTTGAAACGTTTATACTTCTTGTGGAATGTAACTTTCAAACTGTCGATTTGTAGTATTTTTACGATAGTAGAATATTTTTACAAAAAACTGTGCTTTCTTCAGTACATTTTTCGGCCAAAGTTTCCTCAGCTTTTATATTTATGTTGCAATAAGTGTGGTGAAGTGGAGATATATAGAAAATTAAATAAATATTATCTTATGGTTTCAAACGGCTGTGTAATGTTTCAAAAATATTTGAAAGTTTTAATAGTTATGTGATATTTAAGGCAAAGCAAGAAACATAAATATCAATATTTAATACCAATCCCGGTATCCTTTGTGTTGTTTGATTTTAATATTTTCCGTGCTCGTTTTAATATTTCTCGAATCTTCCGATTTCATTGAAATTGCATTGCAATATTCATTTTCCATTAGGAGAATATAAACAATTTAATTAAAAACTAATTTTACTTGGTGCATATAATTCCTGAAAAACAGTGATAGAAGCTCATAGATCTCCGGTTCACCGTTATTATTAAAGGCACGCTCAACATTATTATACTTCGAGTTTTGTAATAATTAATATGTATTTAATTTTGAAATACCTTCGCGATAATAATCAAGTTATTTATTCAAGTTGGAGTTTTATTAAGAACTTTCACGTCAACAGTATAAAAATAATCGTGTTGTACGAGCAAATTACAAATTATTATTCACAAGTAACATTCCACTTTTATTATTGCACTCTCTCGCAAAAGTCTCCTCGAGTTTTATAAAAAGCAATAAAATCTCACTTAATTCGCACGTAGTTCTATACACCGTGTATAATTAAAAGAACTCGTCGCGTTTCTTTTTTATAGATATTTTATATAATTTTGATTTTGCAATTTTTTTTACGTCAATCGGAAGACGATTACCACATATCGCTCTCCTGCTGTTCGAAGATACGCGGAATTATCAGGACACCCGTTGCATCAGACTTACTTGCATCGCAGGTGCCGCCCTTTTCCGGAGTGTTTTTCTCACAGAGTGCGGCGGGCAGAAGGGTGAACAGCGAACGAACTCGTAACGGAAACTTTCCGAGTGCTCTCGTAACTCGATGCAAAATTTGAAAAGAACGGAAGTAGGACAATCACGACGGGTGGAACAATCGGGGCTCGCTGTGATTTCCTAGCATCCTAAACCCGTCCCTTCGTAAGATCTCGCTTGGATCACGATCTCACGTACGTGTATGTACGCGAGTGAGAGTAGATAATTAAGAAACTTCGCACGATGGAAACGCAAGTAGGTAACTGAGAGGCGGCAATCGAGAGTAAGACCGTTTCGGCAATCTGGTTGATGGAAGAACTATAAAGTACGTTGGTATACGGGTCGGAAAGAAAAATTGCCGGTTCCTTACCCTTTTTTATTATTCTTTCTTGTCTCGCATTGCTGACAGTGCGGAATGAAGAAGGCCCGCCATGCATACGGATCATTCTCGGATTCTGAATAATCCAACCCAGCTCATTTAAAATAGGGCTACGCGATGTAAATTTATGGAAAGAGGAGAGAGGCGCGAGTAAAAAAGTGAGAAAGGGTCCATTTATTAACTACGAAATTTGGAAAGCGTTACGTAAAGTTTCGTAAAAAGGAAAATTACTTTAAAGATATACGATTTTTACGTGGACGTCTTTAAGGCGCCTTTCAGATTTACTGAGGCGAAATTTAATTAAAGACTTAATTAAAAATATGTTTATGAACATTGCAATTGTAGTATATGCTGTGCGGTAGTTCGTAATTTAATTTAGGTCAGGTGAGGAAAAAACTAATTTCAAGGAAAATCTGAGGGAATCTCATTTCCGCCTGTCACTTCCGATCATGATTCTCCGATGGTCGCGCTCAACACATTTACATAATCGGATCTTATGGATGTAGCTTGTACAAT
This sequence comes from Tetramorium simillimum, assembly GCA_011636635.1. Classification (NCBI taxonomy): domain Eukaryota; kingdom Metazoa; phylum Arthropoda; class Insecta; order Hymenoptera; family Formicidae; genus Tetramorium; species Tetramorium simillimum. The sequence continues at coordinate 5,299 of VBVQ01000523.1, forward strand.
CGATGCATAATATTAAGTCTCATAAGTTGACGGTAATTGCTGTTTTCATCAAGAGATTGGTGTCGAAAAGACATTCTTTTTCTTTCTTGCCTTCTCTCTTTCTGCTACACACATATTCTCTCTCTCTCTCTCTCTCTCTCTCTCTCTCTCACTCTCTCTCTTTGTACTTTCTTCGTAGAAAAAGCTTCATTTTATATAAATTAATAGAGAAAGATGCCATATTATAAAATTGGTTGAATATTGTAGCGATATTTAATGCTGAATAGAACTTCATATTAATTTTTAAGTAATAACTGACAGCATGAATATATAACTTAAATTTAATTAAATTTAATTCAAAGATATTTCTCATTGTTAATTAAATCAATGATGCATCATTGCCACATGCGGTGAGCGAATTATTGTTTATTACATCATAAATAACTCGCTAGTTCAACGCATTATTAAAAATAAATAATTCTGTATTAATTAATTTAATTTACTTATATGTGTTAATGCTCAACCACGCAGAGCAAAATCATAAAATATACTGTAATATATTTCACATGATTTATTAAGAAGTCAGATATAGAGGGAACAAGTCAAATAGTGACGGAGGCAACTAGTCGATAACACCTCATTAAGCTACAAAAGACTCGAATAGCCTCAGTTTATCTATTTCTATTTTTTGACATTCATTTATATGCACTTGCATTTATCCGGCTCGCGTATCAACACGTTATACCCAATCACTTTCTTCGTTTACTTCGAGCTCGTCTCACGGAGTCCGTTTAAACTCTTTCGTGATGCCGCGACACGTTCGGGAACCAGCGACGGACCAAATCGCGAACATCTATCTTCTACTTTTAGTCGGGGAAGTAATGTTCACGGGAGAACGCGGACCCTCTCCATGAAAGTGAAAGCAAATCGTCTCTAGAGACGAACGATGTGTCTTACGTAATCGATTGGAAGTTATGATTGGTCATTTATCTTTCGATATTACGCGATTCGAATAAATAATGCAGAAACGAGACATCTGAATCGTCCATCTCTTGAAATCCTTCTTGCAAATTATCTATTGAAACGGAAGATTTTTGTTTATATTAAAGTATTACAAAGTGCACCACTCATTTTCTAATGTTACACGTATATGAATGTGTATTAATATTTTTATGTATAAAATAATAAGATAAAGCGATTGAAATACAAACATTCTTGTCATCAAAGTAACAAAATAAAATATAAAATTGTAAACTGGGAATTTTTCCTCAATTGCAATTAATTAATTATGCAATTTGCCTTTTTGTCGCGTTTATAGAAATAAATTTAAAATCATACGTGGGCGTGTAAAATTAAAATTAAAAATTATTCTCTTTTAAATTCATTTTAATATCCTCTGACGTACTTTATCTTGATGAAATCTGTCCGTAACATACGAAATAACAACTTGACAGTTGTCAGAATACACGGTCTCCGCACTGACAGGTCTATTCTCGCGGTATAAAGCAAAGCGCGAGGACTCATTAGTCGCGGAAAAGCAGCAATTATAAGCCTCTTACATGCTTTTTTTTTATCAACCGGGTAAATTACGCCGCGTGCGTAACGTGATAAGTACACGTGATATGTACGTGATAATAAAGCCTTCTTAGAAAGTGTTAGCTGCGCGTAGTTAGCGCGGTCCGCAACATCGGCGCGAGATCCTCGAGGCGACCTCGGGGCGGTCTATATCGGCGTAATTCGATCGCTGTCCCCCTCGCTAAAACTACCGCTCGCAATTCGCCGAGTAATCGGATCGACCGGCGCGACGGCGGGCATTCATCTCCGTCTCGAAGTCTCCTCGTTAAAACTCACCGGCGGCGGCGTCGGCGGCGGCGGCGGCGGCGGCGGCGGCGGCGGCGGCGGCGCCGTTCCGTTGCACGTCGTTGCACCGAATGTAGAAACCGGTTTATACCGCGCGGACGATTCCCGATGCATTCGTCGCTGCGGCCCGCGAGTGGTCCACTCCGCCTCCCGCTTCAGAGCCCTCCTCGCCCCTCGTGCATCTTCTTCGTCGGGCGACGGCGCGGCTCCGTCGTGGATGGAGTCTCACGGGGATCCCGACGTTCCTCAAAACTCGCCATGTCGCGCCTCCCCTGCGCGGCCGATCGAAAATTTCAACGGGCGATCGGTGGGCGTCGGAAACTCGTCCGAGTCTCCGCTCGCGGAGCGCTCCAAGGACGGAAATCCTCGGGATTTGGCAAGCGTCACAGCGCTCACCTCTCTATATCCCGTCCGTCCTCCTTTATTATGAAAAATGTTATCCGTCGTCGCGTCTCTCACGTGGCACCGTCGATGCTCTGCGATCGTCAATAAAATCGCATCTCCTTTTCACTCACTTCAATCAATCGAGCACGAAGCAACTGCGGCTTTCAAGAACGATTTCACTTGTCGATTTCATCGGTCGGCTGCCGTTTAGAACATTTACTCTTTTCTCCGAGTGCATCGACGACGAATTGTTTAAAGAATTACAAAACTACCGAGGCTGGACGAGGGGGAAGGAGCGATCATTGAAGAAAATGGCTGAATCCAGAGCGATCCTGCCTGGCGCCGGCTGACTTTCAATCGCGACTTACGAGGCGGCGAGATACGAGCGCGCGTGGGACACGCGTGGAGCCTGTCAACACGCGTGACAACTGGCCTCCTTTGTTCGCCATCGCGTTCACCATTTCCTCGGCAGGAGGGTCCCGAGTGCGCAGAAGCGATCGCCGCGGACTGCACAGGTCGCCCAGACCTGCGACTCGCGATGGCGAGCGCCCTTCCTCTCCTCGTCAGGCGGCCGCGAGGACATAAACAAAGCGCGGGAGACGATTGGCTGAGGAGCGCGACCTGTCTGGGCCAGGGGTACCAGGTAACATCGCCCAGGTCTCGCCTCAGGTGTACGCGGTTTCCGGTTTAAGCGCTTCCAAACGCAACCGAGCACCGGCGTGCGCGAGGCTGTAACAGGGTTCACCATTCCGCAGGCTCTCCGCGCCACTTCTACCGGATAAGTTTACCGGATGGAGCATTAATTTTCAGTTTATTCATGCTGCGCGAAAATTATTAAACCGATTATTATCTTGCCGATTATTTCAGGCTGCCGTTTCCCGCTGCAGCTCAGGTATTTAAAATTGTAGAATGAAATATTACCGCATCTATATTGTAATGTAACCTACGAATATATATCGGTTTCCTTTAATTTTATATAGATGACTACAAAAACTTTAGATTTATCTGGTCATATACACAACATGTATCTGGATATATGTATATTTAAAAGCTTCTCGATAAAATAAAGTATTTTTCACTTGTGCAACCGTTGTAGTTCAATGATAAGAATTATTATAAATGTAGGAATTTTTAAAAAATTATGTTTTCCTTGAAATATTTTAGGAAGATTTACTAATCAAAAAGAATCTAATTATGTATGATAATTTTACAATATAAATTAATCCACACATTACAAAACTATTATACATGAGTGATTTGCAAAACAATACGTAACAAAGTATTATGTCAGAATTTTTTCACGGATCGTTTACTTGCTATACGTAACAGAAATATAAACATAATTTTTATAGCTGTTAAATAATTTGAAAATTAAAGCACGAGAATAGATTTTATGAAAATCCAGAATTGAATTTAAAATTATGAGTTTCTGTGACAAAGGTAAAACTCCTTTTGAAATAATATCTGACTGTCAAAAGATTTTTTAAATCCGCTTTATCTGTAATTCGTGTTGAATTCAAAATAGAACACTCTTTATAATTTTACGTGCCATATACAAAACGAAAAATATTTGAAAAATTAGAAATAAACATAAACATATGAAATACATATTAAAATGCAAATATCAAAATGCATAGTACAAAAATTATAAATAAAATTCTATTCCGAATTCTGAGAAATTAGGTCATCTAAAATTATAACATAAGAAAACAAAACTGCACTTTATATTGTTCATGTCATTCATGTAGTCCATGTACGTACACATATAGGACAATATATTATGCATAGCATATAATTATAAATGCAAGCTAATCCGGATATTATCATATTCCGCAAGTATCGTTGAAATTGATTGAAGTTGCAATAGGCACATTTCGATATCCTGAACAATTTATCATGTACAATTTCATATACAATTTTATATATTATTGCGAGAGAGAGATTCAGACGGACTCGTTGAAATAACAGTCAAATAGAATATGAAATTAAAAAAATAACCTTTTTTCAAACCTAAAACAGGGAAAATTCCAATAGTTTACCAAGGGAATTTGATATTGAATTCCCAATTCCGATTCCCAAAATGCTCTATTTGAATTTTGAGAACATTGAGATTAATATTGTTGTAATATAACAAAAGAATCTTTTAACTCACTTTACCGCGCTACATTTGTGGCGTACAATGCGTATTGAAAAAGTTTCATTTCACTTAAAACTAAAAAAAAAAGTATATTCTTAAAGTTCTCAAAAAAAATTTTATTGCAAAGAATAAAATTAATAAGAATTTCGCACAACTATATATAAAGAAATAGTTGTGTAAAAATTATCTTAATGTTATTTAATACGTTATTCTATTACGAAATTTAAATTTATACTCAAATACTCACACAATAACGAGAGGCGGATGTGTAATTGATTGTAATATTTTCCATCTTACTCGTCTCATAGTTTACGAAAATCTCTTCAATGGCAAATTTCCCCAATTTGTCGAGGTAATTATGAATGTGGTAAGCACAACAGATACTATCCGCACGAGTGTTCTGAATCCCGATAACAATGTCGTTCTTGCAATTTAACTTTAAGCCGCAGCGGTCCCCGGCGACTCGAAACTTTCTATCATGGGCTTATTCCTCAAGCGGAACGTTGTGGCGAAACACTTTTATCATAAATGCTGGTTATAGGCGAACTTGTCTCGTTAAATCAAACAGTATTGTATATTTCCTCCAAAAAAGTAGGAAGAGTGAATATTTGACGGCGTCATGAGCAAGAACGTGTCATCTTATTTTACGGTGAGTTCACTTCGTTTTATAAAGTTCTAAATTTTAATATTTACTGTATTGACGCGGCATTTAAAAACACATGCTGCCGCGTTTTACGACGGGCCATATGTTACCATCACTGGCAATAAAAAAAACCAAAAAGATAAATCAAAATCCGTTTCGCGAGTATGCGGTAAAGATCGTTAAACGGGTCAAGTTTCCTCTTCGCAGTTGGCGTTCCTGTATTTAATCCATATTGCGTCGCTTATATAGACAAGTATTAAAAAAGTGATGCCTACGATGTCATAAAGTGTCCTTTGTCCCTTTGACAATATGTCGTAAAGTTGTCCATATTACGCTTTTGCAATCGTTGCTCGTACTTACAGAATTTTATGGAGCATTTTCTGATCATTTACACGCTTATGCGTGTTTCTCGATCAAATAATATTAGCGCTTTGCGTAGAAAAGGAATATAAACAGTATTTATGCTACAACAAGTGTTTATTAATTGATGCATATGAAACTACGCTCAGCCTGCGGATGATTGAAATTTACAAGTTTCCCCGTTACGTTATTACGGACGATTATTGGGAAACTGCAACTTCGGCCATATATTAAATTACAAGCGATGACGATTCGCTTGAACTCGATTAACCGTGGAAGTTGTAAATTCCGTATGCGGATATGGATTAATAAATCATTTAATTCTGCTGGAGCGAGTTTCGCGCAAGGCGGTGCAAAATTCATTTCTTTAACAGAACACTATATAAAATACTAAGTTCCTCGATTAATTAACGCGCAAAGAGAAAATTTATTTCATCTATCTTTTAATTACGAATTCTTCCTTCCGCGCGTAAAATATCGCGTTTCTAAGACATTATTATCCGTTTGTAATGGTAAAGCGATTATTAATGCCGTTTCACTCGCAAATTCATCACCGCTTTCTTCAAGTGAACAAGATTCTCTCATAGCCCCTGTCCCAATCGGTATATCTAAATACATTGTGAGAAGGAAATATATTAGCTCGCCCGAGCAAGCTGTCGTGGTAATTTCGCAGACATCGCAGCTCCTGGCATAAAATCGCGCCACGATCCGGTTAATAATTTACATAAAATTACGACCGGCATCAGCAGTTCTCCTTTGACTAGGCACTGCCGTCCAATTAATTAATTAGCCTTTTCGTTCACGTCCCGATGAAATAGAGTTTCGATTAGAAACTTTACAATTCAAGGCGGAAAGAAAAGAGGAATATTTATCTCGAATGGAAGAAATCTACCGCAAGAAATTCTTCTCCCGATCGCGTTTCTTTATCGCAAAACATTTATTATCGGCGTATGTTCAACGACTTACCTACAACCGCCCTGTGCCCTTTCACCCTTCTGCCGATGTTGGGTGAAACTATGCTCAGTCTATCATTTCTCGCTCCCAGCAGCGGGCTCGGACTTCTTCTCGGTGGTGGATGCTCGACAAATAGGCCGTAACTGCTGCCGGCGCTCACGCCGTTGCTTCCGACAGTCCCTATTCCTGTCAATCCCCATTCCGCCACGCTGTCGATTGAACTGCTCCTTGGCAGACAGGAACTCGTCGCGCTGACGTCCCGCCTGTCGATTGATATTGTCTAATTAATGTGAGTAGTACGGAGGTAAAAAATATTATTTAGGTCTTGTTCCTCACAAAATTATTTGTATCTCCCGCATCTTTCCGCGATAGACAGATTGTAGAAGATCTCTCTTCCGCGCGTCTTCTGTCTGCCTGCAATTTCGGGCGTATCTTCGTGGCGTACCACGGTTAATTTATCACGTTTTACGTAAACAATCCGTAATCCGCGATGAAAAAAAAGAAAAAGGGAGGGCTCTACGTTGCGAATCCTCCTCGAGCAAGGAAGAGGAATTTCGTCCGTGTGAATGACGCGTTGATATGACGAAGATCGTAAATCAAGCGATCGATGCATTTTCATGGGCGCGGTTCGCACGAACTGCTGATGCATACGGCGCAGGGTGCTTTTCCCCGTTTTAAGCGTTTCACCGTCGACCCACCACCGCCGGTGGTGACGGTAATTTAATATTGCCGAGAGGGCACATACGCGTTTATGGTATAATGAAGACGCCAGATGACTCGGAATAGGATATTCTAAGTGCGTCTACGCTCACGCCCGGCACCGCTGTATCTCTCCATCCAAAAACCAAATTATTCAGTCTCGATTATAATGCGACCGTTTACGCTACTGTGGAAGAAATTAGTTTAATTCTCAACCAGCCGGATCAAAAACTAAACTGATAACGGGTATAAATGCGAAATGCGTAACGAATTAATATTATATATTTATAACATTCACGTATTTTGAACGTTTTATTTGAATGCGTCGTTCAAAATTACATTGTTTATACGCGCTTTGTAAGCGTTCTCTTTATTTATTGTGTGCAATGCTAACATTGTTCTGTAAAAGAAAAATTTTTAAACGCGATAAAATAAAGGTACAAAAAGGTACCTGTTTCAGTTACGTGTAAAAGAAATTAGTATGTCGACATTTTTATTTTAAATCCTCTGTCCGAGAATTCACATGGAATCGACTTCTGTTACTAAAAAACAGCAAAATAAATATAAAAATCAAAGACTACGGAGTTTTACATCAGCTTCATTATTGACAGAGGTAAGATCTTACATGTATAGTTTAAAGATGAAAAACTTTCATTACAAAAGGAAATGTGTGATACGAGTCAATCATGCTTAATGTAAGAGAATCAGTCTCACGATTAAGATAAGACTTGATTTATGCTTGAATCAAGGAGATCGAAGTTGCGTAAGTGGTATCAGAGAGATAAGATACCGAGAGATAAGAACGATAAAGGAGCTCCCTCATCTAATCGTGTTTAACTCCGTGACGAGATACACTTCTTTCAGTATTAAAGCTAGCGTGGAATTAAACAAAGTCTATGGCCCGAATACTTGGCCTTGATTCACCCTCGTGAACGCAGTCGAAATACCGTCGCTCCTTGAAATAACTCCGTGACATTCGTATTTTAATCCGGAGGCAATTTTCGCCACTCACGAATAATAATAATAATAATAATAATAATAATAATAATAATAATAATAATGTCACGTCTATCGAAAGCGTGCCTCCAGGCACGATTACAGGCTGATCGTACCGAGAAGGATATATCTGAAATAATCGGCACTTCAATGGCGCAAATTCTGGCGCTGGAATTTGTGTTTTCGAAACAGAAATGTATTCAGGAAAATTGCTTTCCACTTTACGCAAAACAGAGCCTATATACAGCGAGAGGTATCGCGCAGGAAATCTATCAAAGCGCTATTCATCGACACGATCGATAAAAGCATACTCACAATAGTATCACTAACTAGAAAACCGTTTCTACACTCATCGGTCATCGATTCCAACGAGTAACTTGATGCTCGTGCCCTATTTGCCAAAGGGGGAAACAATCATAATATTTTATGAAACGCGTATCCGACTGTAACTATATACGCAATCTATATCCCGTTTTCAGTATCTCTCCCCCGAGAAATAATATTATAACCCGACCACTTTTCCTTTCTAGAATCATTTATCGTCTGGATGACTTATCGCAGTCATTTCCGGAAGAATTTCACGATTTATGCACGTCGTTTCTTACCGAGGTATTCCTTAACAATCTAATATTTCTATAGTCACGCGAAATAAATGCTCGATCATATCGCGAGTCATGCGAGTAAGTACGACGTCTCACCCGAGACGGGCAGATGTAGACAGCGATGATGAAGAGAACATAGTCAGGAGGATCATTAAAGAATCAGTTACAGCGGTTATTCCGCGAGAATTTTTAGAAACCGCAATGAAATCGAGCTTATCTCGCTCGTACTTGAGCAAAGAACCGCGCGATTCCTCAGCCCTTCAGTGGGCCGATACAACGGCCGATTCAGAATTTAATTCTGGTCCGGCCGGGACGCTTTGCAAAGCAAATGCTGCGAGTGCGATTGTTAAGCAGTTCCGCCGAGCGGAACGTTTGTCTATTGGCTTTCCATCTAATTTCGTATTCCGTTGGCTCTAACTGATATCTCTTTGTGTCGATCGCTCGTCGGAGCCAATCTTGCTCCATTCGTTACACGGAACACCGAAGTTTCTTCTGGCTCTTGAAAGATACGACTTTCGTTTGCCTGTCTCTCGTTGAAGATATGAAATTCTAATATCTCCCGTCCGGTTTCAGCTCTTTCCGATTGTTCTTTGCAGTCGAGTCAGGTCAGGTCAGGTCGGTCGGTCGAGATCTCGTCGTCGCGCGATCATCAAATTGCGAGGGACGAGCTGGCGATTTGATTTTCGCCCGGCGAACACGCGCCACGCTTTGAGATGCGCCGCACAGTGGCGGTTCGTTGACGTACCTCTCCCAGGAGAGCCGACGTGGAATTTCATCACTCGGGGTGAAGCTCTGCCGCTGGTTCAAGAGCCTCGCGAGCCTGTTGAGGGGCTGCGAGCCGCCGATGCTGCTGGTGCTCAGCCTGCCGGTTCTCGTTGAGTGTTCCTTGGAGAATTCCCTGCTCGCCGGACCGGAGTCGGAAACGCGGCGCTCTGTCACAGAGGAAATCCGACATGAAGAATTGCGGCGCGGCCCGCGCAATCAACGATCCTCGGCTACCTCGGGAGTCAATACCGCCGTAAAATCCATCCGGCGACTCCCTCGGCACCCTCGCGACCGTTCGCGTGTGTACGAAGCGAACGTGCTTCGCGATACCGTTCTCGCAACGCGGTCGAGTTTCTTCGACAAATTCAGAAACGAAATGTACTTTTCGTTAAAAGGAGAAGAAAAAAATAATTATAAAATATGATTATACGTTTTGAATAATATTCCATTCCAATGGTTCTGCCAATAAAAACACAATAATTTTACTGTTGAAACGTAATAAAGGAGGTTACTCACATTTTCATTAAATTGGATATATGTATGTACAAACACTGTATTAAATAGAAAGTATCGATTACTGAGAAAATAATATATATTTGTAAAAATACGAATTGCGCCGCTCCAATGCATCGCGTTACCTGTTTTCGCACAGTAACTAGAAATTCATGGTACTTTCGCTCAGTTTTCAATGATAGCTATATAATAATAATAACTTTGTTATGTTAACATGCTTGAACTCTGCATTAGATACATTAAGAAGAAATTACATGATGGAAATATTTATGTACAATGTAATCTAATCTGCTTTAAATAGTCTTGATAGACAAACTTCTATCAGGTCTACTTAGATTCGCATGCAGAACGGGAAAGAATGAGAGAGAGAGAGAGAGAGAAGAAGAGCGATTAAAAAAGTGACATAAGAGGCTGCGAAAGTAGCAGTAAAGAACATCAGTTTTTGAAGCGTAAACGCGAAACCGGTGCTGAAACTCCAATATAAACTCGAGAGTCCATTCTACGACTTATTCCATAAATTCTTAGTACCTTACCTATCGTGTCGTCCGTAAAGGATATTCTCGGCGTAAGAAGCTTGGTACAATGGGAAGCCGTGCTTCCGCGCTTTGCGCAGGTCGTATTGTCCGTGGAAGGTGGAACGACCGATATCCCCGTTGTTACCGCTGAATGCGAGCGAAAGATGACCATGATTAAATGTGAGAGGGGCTGCTCTTTAGAGGCGCGGTATTCTTAGCGAGAGAGTCAAACGCAAAACATTTCTACTATTGAGCAGTTTCTCAAAAAATTTACCTACTAAATACCGAGATACTTGGAAATATGTATAATGTACATTACACAGTCAATAGATAATGCATTAACGACGTGCAGAGGCCTAAAATTATACTCATACTGGATGTAATGAGACGGTTATTAATTTACTTATTACTACGTTCTCTTTTTTTTCTTTTCTTTGTAGCAGACCATTAATTCACCATCTGTCGTGCCGTCGCGAAGAGAGACTTGAGGGAAAATGCGAGTAGAACAATGGTAAAGGAGCGGTATTCGCGCGCATCAAAAGCGGATTGCCAGCGTAGAGAGGACGGAAGAGGAGCGTTTTAAGATTACTGCGTACTCGAGAGGAGCGAAGGAGAGGCTTGCAGGCTTTTGCGACGGTCGTTGCGAAAGGTAGAAGAGAAACATTATCGTAACAGATGGATCTAGACAACAATGTAGGCAGTACTCGTACGTAAAAGTGTATAAGGCATTCGCGGAAGAGGCGAAAATGCTTGTAGCGGTTAATAGTCACCGTTGTAACGTGCATCGATTTGAGCTTGGAGTATGTTGAGGCCGGGCACGACGATCGCCGGCAGAGTTCTGGAGCGCAAGAGCGGCGCCGGGCGTCCTCCGGGACCCCGTGCTGATCGGTTCTCGGGCTTGCATTCCGGCGCGGGCGCGCTGTAACACAACAATTATTGTAAACGGAATGATTATTAGTAATTCATCCGCGCTGATTTTATATGTATAGTGTACATACATATATATATATGCGCGTTTATACGTTTTAAATTATTACATACGTGCGCTTATCATTACACACATCCGCGTTAAGGTAACGCGATAGCGTAAATTAATTGTACTTGGATAAACTAACTGCATGCGGTCGTTGGATGCGGTCATTTAATTTTCACATTTGCCACGTGTAGAAACGCACGTGAATCACACATGTAGATATGATTTTGTAATTCGCTAGATTGACGCGATATAATCTCGGTGGACGTAAATTAGATCGATAGTAATCTCTTGCGTCACAATTAAATTGTGGGATTAGTGAAACTAGTTTTTGTCATTAGTTCGCAGGCGTTACAATGTCAATCTAATTAATCTAATCGCCATAATCATAATTGCGCCGTTTTAGGTAATATAATTAACCTTCTCTATATGTATAGAGTATTCCAAGCGCACGTTTACTATTTTTGATGATTATTAAAATATATGCTGGAGTAATTCTTTATACAATAAAGATATCATCTTTTCTTCGAGAAACACTTTATTTCTTGCGAAGACTAGCAGTTTTGCAAACAAAATGTCATCGCATGCAATGTTTAAATTGTATAAGTTTTTCTCAGAAATTCACTTTATGCCTTCGAGCAAGGGACGTTGAGTATATGTTGAGATAAATAATTCTTTATAAGTATAATAATTTTTTCATAATAAAAAGATAATAATAAAACTGTTTTTCTTTCGAGACACACTTTACGTCTTACGAAGAATGGCAGTCTTCTAACAAAATGTCACCATGCGATACTTAAATTACAGTTTTCCCAGAAATTCACTTCTCATATGACTTTATGTCCTCGAGCAAGAGACGTTGTGTGCTGTGTAAATAATTCTTTACAAGTATAATAATTCATTATATAATATTATAAGAAGAGATTGTTTTCTTTTCTTTGACAGACGCACTTTATTTCTTAGAAGAATGACAGTTTTGTAACAAGACATCACCATGCGATACCTTAAATCACAGTTTTTCGAGAAATTCACTTCTCATACGACTTTGGCCTCGAGCGAGGGACTTTGTATAAAGCCGAAGACCAATACTCAGCGGATTGCTCTGTAGAAATATTTTCCCGGAATTTTCCAATCTGGAATACCGCGTCTTAGATTGTCGTTTTAAAATAATCACAATTTCGCGATAGCGAGTAATCAAATATTAAAGGAATGGATTTGCATAATGGATGATATCCGACACGAATGTTTTAGGAAACGAGATATACATTCAGCTTAGATCCGCAAACGTGTACTAGAATTAAAAGGATGGCTCGCAGTGCCGCGAACCGGAAATTCGTTTCTCCCCTGCGACACTCTATCCGTCGAAGACGTCTTTCCCAGTAAGGCGGGCAAAGACAAACGTATATCCTAACGAAGTCTTTCAGAGTTTGCCCGGCTAAAAGTACGTACGGGCGAGTTCTGTATCCGCAGTGACACGTCTCGCGGAGAGTCCTTGATTGCAGTAACTTGCTTTGTTCCAAGTGCACTTTTCACCGAACTTTTTCGCGCTCGCGTTGTTTCGCCTCTTTTGATCGCCCAAGATCTTTTCTTCCCCTTAGAACTCGCGCAATTTTCTCTGCGATACTTTCGAGATACGTGACAAACGCGACGTTACAGGTGTGGGTTTCATACCTTATGTGAGCCTTCTCTGAACACGACATTAACGGTGAGACATTATTGACGAGAATTGACACGGAGAGTTTGTAATCTTCTTGCATACGCGCGTAAAATTTGTCTTATGTAGAAAATTAAGTACCTCGAGAGTTATGGACTGCAATAAAAGTTCATGAGAATTAAGGCCGCTCCTGTAATGGCGATATATCATACATCATACAGTTTTAAAAGCAGACTTCATTAAGTTTACGACTTTTCAGCAAACCAACAATTTGCGTGAAGCAAATGGAGATTTCCTATGCATTTGACAATAATAATTTAATTCTAAAACACAATCGATGTGCAATTTACATTCATCCTGGGGGAATGCCGAGAGAATCTTTTATAATAATTTTCTATTTCTTGGGGATGGGAATTAATAAAAATTCTCATCAGTATAGTTAGCGATAAAAAAATTGGAAAAATAAGTTGGATCGACGGTGTTCCATAAAAGAATCAGAAAAGTGGCATTATTTTAAGTTTTCTAAAGTTTCTTGCCTCTTTCATGCAACGGCGGGGAGACGGCAGTATACGCTGGGGATTCGCTGGGGAGTCATTTTAAAGCAGCATGGAATTAAATCAGGCGATTTAATGACGAAGTAACGAGCGAAGTGAGACTTCAGAAAAATTTCAGTGAGATCGGCGGCCCCTTCGGCGGCAGGAGAAAAACATTCGCCCTCGGGATAGAATAAAAACGGGGCAAGAGACAGAGAGACCTAATTGGCTGTGAGCGTCATCGGCAAATCGACGAGGTACGGCACGTCCTTGAGGAACCACCGGGAACGCCCAAAGATCTCTTTAGCTCACGGGATTTGCGGACGCACACATGCGCACACAAATGGGCTTATCATGCCAGGAGAATGCCGACGCAAACAAGAATAATTGCCGGCTCTCAAATCCGGCTACGCGAACCGGAGGCGAAACGAACTTTTTTCGAGAGGGAAAGGGTTGGCGCTGCCGCAAAAAGATTCACATCACGTGTAATATTGACTTTCGTCGTTTGCACACGTCAGCGCGATGGAGTAGATTACTCTTATCTGTTGCACATTCTCGTCGAACGTAGATAGAGCTTTTGAGACACCCACCGTCTCAACGGGATCGCGATACGTCGGGACGATTATTCGCCTTGCAGTCGATCGCGCGTGTTTTTCTCGTTTTTCCCGACACGGCATGGTGTAAAAGTCAGGCGGTTGTCCACGTCGAGAGTATATCCGATCCGCGCGCAGCGAGAGGGAACACGAGTCAACAACGAGTTTTCTATAGCGCTCCGCAGTGGCTGAATACTTTTCAATCGACATGTCGATGCGAGAATGGAAAGCGACTGGGCTTGGCACTAGCAAGCGACCGAAATATACGGCAGAGAAAGAAAGTTCTTTTTTTTTTACCTCCAAAGTAAAAGGAGCACAGCCGACTGAAATGCGTGCATGCGTTTATGGAAGTATTCTTTTTTTGTCCCACGAGTATTTCATAAATAGAGAGAGGAAAATTACTTATTTGGCTCCGAAGAAAATTCTTTAGAAAGATATTGCAGAAATAAGGATTCAGCAAAACGAAAACAGAATTTTCATTTACTTTTATAGTAATTAAATACTAGAATGGTACTGTCCACTTTTTTTATCGCAAGAATGACAATATACGTTAGTCTATTATAAATTTTTATTAAAATAAACAAGTTTTTTTTTCAATCAATAGTTGAGATAAGAAAGATTGCAAAAATGTTATGTTATTTTATTAATCAAAAAATTAATATGAAAAAGTAAATGGAAATGTTAAATAAGCATTTTTCAAAAATTTGTATTTAAAAAAATAAAATGAAAGCTGTCAGTGTTTTAAAAATCAAAAACTACTTTAAATTTTTAAAAACTCATCATCAATTATTTCATCAGTTGATGTTTTTCAAAAATAAACAAAGAGTGATCTGTTAATCAGATTAGCTTGTTTTCAAAATTATAAAAATGTCAATTCCAAAAAAAAAACCGCCTCCAGCGTGCTTTATCCGTCATACAGTGTCGTTTCACATGTCGGAAAAATGTAAAAAACAATTGTTCGGTATCTTACATGTATATAGATTTATTGCTAAATTTCTCACCGCAACGATTTCAGTTGGAACAGGAAACCTTTTTTCATAGTAGAAAGGTAGCGTATTTGTCAGTAGACGTTTCTATTTCATTACATTCAGAAAAGGCAAAGAGACTAATGAAAAAAACATGGTGCTTTGGCGCGGTTTACGGAATCACCTCTGACTTTCCTTCTGACTCTCGATTACGCTTTGACCCTTACGACAGACTTCTGGATCAGCGAGTCGTCTTGAGACGGTATTACAGCGCAACCTTCATTCCTTCGATTTTCCACGATCGAAAAACCCTTTGCTACAGCATGAATCGCTGGAACGGCGGGTGACAGTGAATTTGCAAATAATATTCGCGTGACGTAGTTTACAACGCATTGCTCGGCGTTCCGCGTATCCTATTTCGACAGGGTTTATATATGGCACACGGCATTACGTTCATTATGCGCGCAAACCGAGTTGAACTGACAAAGGATTGTAATTTTCTCGCGTGAGAATACAAGGGTAAACAGAGAATTGCCTTAAAGCTACGTGCTCGTTTATTTCGTGACTTTATAAAGAGTTTCAGCCGCGTGGCCCGCAATTTCCTGAAACTAGAATCGCGCGTTCTGCATGACACGCATAGCGTGTCCTGGAACTCCTCCGGCGTACATTATACGGCGG
This sequence comes from Tetramorium simillimum, assembly GCA_011636635.1. Classification (NCBI taxonomy): domain Eukaryota; kingdom Metazoa; phylum Arthropoda; class Insecta; order Hymenoptera; family Formicidae; genus Tetramorium; species Tetramorium simillimum. Next base: position 21,102 of record VBVQ01000523.1, read on the forward strand.
ACAAGGTCAAGCGTGAATTTAAAGGGGGTGCCGGGCGCAAACTGGAGCAACAACCAGGAAATGCACGCTGAGAATGCTTTACATCGGTGCAATAAATTCGCCGGGTAACGAACGCCCTGCAACGCTGATGCAGATTTATGACGCGTCGTGCCATCAGAATGTATTTAACTTCATGCAATCAGCTCTGGACTTCTTGCGACATGACTCACCGACCGAGTTTTCGCATATTTCAGGGATGAAAATATGCCAAAATCGAGGTCTCCCGATTACAATAAAATAAAAGAAAAATAATTAATCGTTTTGCCTTATTATTACAAACTTTACGATCTTTCTATTTCCAAATTACTTAAAGTATCTTACATTATTAATATAAGCGTGTGACGAGTAACACGTGCCACGGCGGATAATAAGATATTTCAATGTGGTAATGATCCTTTCGCGTGATTATTAAAATGTAATCTAATATCTAATTAAGTGTGTGTGTGTATATATACCTGGCTCATATGACGCTTGTTAATTTGTTTGTTGGCCCGACTATCTCTCATCAATGTATTACCCATAGAGACCCGCGATGAAGAAGCGAGCTGTTTGTTTTCACAGTGCTCACTCTGAAATATTGAAGGCCGCCCGCGCCGATCCGATGAGAGAAGGCAAACGAAGAATACGTTGCAAAGTGGAAAATCAATAGCGGCTATTTATATAAGCGGAAAGATTATTGATCGCGTTGGAAAGACAGCCGCACCATCTCTCATTTATCTTTGATCTTTCAGCAGTTGCTCTGATCATCGATGCGATATCTATCGCTCTCGTTTCACGCCGATAGATATGAGATTCGACATACGGCTAATACGTTTCAAACGAAACGAAAATTTGTCGGGTTTTCCAAACTTTTTTTTTTCACAGAGACACGACAGGCTTTTTTGCAAACTGCTCTCAGCGTCGCCAGAAATGTAATTTGGCATTCTCCGAAATCTCTCGCGTTCACTTGGCTGTATTTTTAGCTTCCTACAGTATGCAATATTGTTATATGTAAATATATTATTCGGAGAACTAAAATGTTTTTCGCATCCACGCACAATAGGAATTTAATTGGAATATTATTATTAGATCTCAGCGAATAGGTGTATATAATCATGGACAAAATTAAATGGACAGGTATCATAAATGACAAAAAGTTAATTTAATTTAACTGATAATGTCAATAATACTGACCTTTATTGTATATTTAAATTAATAAAGTATAAATTTGATAAAATAAAAAGAAAAACCAATTGTAATAAATAATATCTTATAATTTTTATCATTTAGCCATTATAACATAAAGATGTACATGGACAAAATTTAGTGGACGTGTTATACATGATCACAAATTAAGTAATTACTATTTTGTATTATAATCCTTTTATTACTGCTTGTAAGCGTCGTAGCATATTTTCGAGAAATTTTTCAATATAATTTTTATCAATTTTTTAAAATTTCAGTTGCAATTCATTTAGAAAATCTTTTTTATTGTGACGTTTTTCTAGTGAAATTTCTGCATTCAATAAACTCCACAAATTATCAATTGGGTTGAGGTTCAATGTATACTGAAAACGCAATGACATCGCGTATTAGAAAAAGCTCGACGTTTGTTTACATTGTTCCACTCCCAATAGAAAATTTCTGTCTGTCCATCTAATTTTGTCCAAGATCTAAATGGTACTCATATGAACAAATATATGTAATCATTTATAGAAACACTCTGCTTTTACAATTATATATACTAAATAAATGTTTTTCATGTCTATAATAATATTTCACGTTCAAAATTTAAAATTTATTTAAAACGTTGGAATAAAACAGAGGATTTCCCAAAATTTATGCAATGTCCACTTAATTTTGTTCACGACTGTATGTATATCGGCGTCGCATTTGTCATTTCTCATCTGGAATGTAGCCAATTTCAATAATGCGAGAAGACCTTCGATTAATGTCGAGTATGTGCGAAAGGTGAGACCCTCTACAAATAAACGTTTCCTCCAATCGAGGTCTACGCCATTGCTAATTAGAAAAATATTTACTCGTTCGAGGAATATAGAACAGGCGCGGACAAACGCGGGAAGAAGAGCGATATATAAAATATGTACATATAACTATGCCTATTCCCATGCTAACCGTTAATTAAAACACAAAGCGGTTTTACACCTGGAAAAACGTTATTTGATATCTTTCAATTAAGGATTTTATATCTCGATTGAAAGAAGAGCATTTATCCGTATTCGTTACAATTTCGAGTTCGTGAACGCGCGGGCGATGTATACGTCCGATATAAAACTTTATAAATTATATCGAATAAAATGTTGATACATATCGCACAGTATAATCCGATAATAATTGGAGTCAGAAGGTAACGGATACGAAGTATAGGCACGAATATTTTACATTAATTAAGGTCAGACAGAAATAGTGGAGGCGACGTGACCTGAGTGTCGGGGAGTCTTAACTGCGCAATTTTGCGCGAATATCAAGTGCCAATTATCGGATATTACGAGAACCGCAAGTATTACTCACTTATTCGTTGTTGTTTCACGGTAAAGTGAGTAAGACGACTGATTCTAGACTATTAATGAAGAGCCTGCCTATTAGCAAAAAACCTACCACGATGGAAGTCAGAGAGAGAGAGAGAGAGAGAGAGACATATCGCACGGTTTTATCGATTCGTTAACTTTATCGAAAAATAGGAAATCGAAGTTACAAACTGCCAAACTTTGAACTCGAGGTTGAACTTTATTTACTTCACTTTTTCCTCTTTCTCCCTCTTTGCGTAAATTCTTGTTAGCCAATTTATCCGTAAATTTGCTCTCGACTCGCCACGTTCAAAATTTTCGATTATCAGCTCGAGGAAACGATAGTTCTTGATTTTCTCATTCGTTTCCTCTCGGTATTTTCTCTCTTTCTCTCTCTCTCTCTCTCTCTCTCTCTCTCTCTCTCTCTCTCTTCGGGATCCCTCCGGTGCTGTTCAACCTTACTTTTTCGCCTCAAATTTTTCGTCTTTTGATGTCTACCTCTAAAAGTCTGCACGGCAATATCAGTAATTTCTTTCTGGGACGGAGACGCTACCTTCAACTTTTCGATATCGTTCGAAAGTTGTCGTGAATGCCGTGGAATCGATAATACTCTGAGCGAAGAAGAATTATTTTCAGTAGGGATGTTGGCCAGATAATATTCCACCCGGGCAGTATTAGCAGCGTTTGTTCTGCATGAATGACTCAGAAACCTAATGGTTTTCTTCCACTAGATGTGTCATGTCGTGAAAAGGAATTTCTCTACAGTCCCCCCCAAGAAAAGATTTTCTTATATAGCGTAGATTACTATACGACATAAACGTATGAAATTATTTCGTCGATTAAGAGCAAAAGCTCATCTTTTACTAAAAGATTTATCGTTTCTTCTTCAAGATGTATATCTGTAAAAAAAATTCGTAAAACTCGTCGATTTATATCTTTGCGATCTTTTTCACATACAATATTTAAGTATGTGAAAACTTTTGAAGACAGAAACGATGACGTAACAACTTTTCCAGGCGCATTTTCGACCTTCATTCGTTCTGAAGAAAGTCTGCCTAGCCCGATGGAACAATTGATTCGCGTGTTTTCGTGATGTAAGTCTTCTTCCTCGCAGTTGTATAGAAGCCCCTGGCACATTCGCTATCGCGTAATTGTGTCTGTGACCTTCGTTGGAAAGAATGGCCCCGCATTTCAACTCGTTTAGCCGTAGCATCTTGGAGAACGAGGCAGCGAGTGCAGTTTCAAGAAAGCAGGCGCCACGCAATTTTTCCCACGATCTCACTGCGCTCACTTTCCACGTACCACTTTGCTCGTATTTCGCGCAGGTACGAGTTTTCCGTGAAAGTAGCGTGCAGCTAAATTTGCAAAAAAATACTTTGCAATTTTGGTAAACAATCGCTCGCATTCAAGCTTTAGAGTACTTAGTCCGAGGATTTTGTCCGAGGGTTTCTTCTTGCTTCCTCTTTAATTTTAAGAAGATAAACTTTTGACAGATATTGCTTCTCCGCGATAATCACAAGCTACTTGGAGTCGACGTTAACTTTTCAGGATTGCAAGCATTAACGTAACTTCCGAAAATATATCCCATCAATTCTCTCGAGTTGTAAAGTTCTCCGATGTATATTTAATATAAACGTTAAAGAGACTACACGTCCTCCCTCGGAATATGTATTATCGCGTATTAGAACAAATATGTAGGGCAACTACGTTAATGTTTAATAAAAATGTAACAGCGTACTTATCTCGCAAGCAAGTCTTTATTTCCGCGATTTATGTAACGCGACTATTTTTAGTTATTACAAATTTGACCTTAAGATGCATCGAGGTCTGTTGAAAGATAAGGAAGCTTGCCAAGGGATTCGGCACGGAAATTCTGATTCTCCCGACCGAATGAACAGGTTCCAAGATAAGGAAGCCGGCCGCACCTTTTTACGGCACCCCAGACAACTGCGCGTCAGGGTCGCCGGGAGTCCGCCAGAAATAATACTCCCCGTCGGACTTTACGTGGAGATACTTCACTGACGTGGTTTACGCAAGACGTATGTTCGCGTTGTCTTATCCAGCGAAACTTTAACGCGAGAAGTTATGGGTTTACCACGAGAAACTACAAGACAGATGCAGACCTTCTGCACTTCGCTGAATTTTTAAGGGACAAAAGGGAGAAACTTTTATAAGTTCTCTTAGATATTACTAGAACTTGAGTCTTTGTGAGACTGTATTACGCATTTTTTTACGAACAGTTTCTTTTAATCTGTACTTTAAGTACTCTAAGGATGTAAAGATTTTTATCATATATGTACATCTTGACCTTATATTGACACCTGAACAGTAAAAATAATAAACGCCATATTTCCTTTCATCTTGAGCATACACTATTAAAAAATAGAGCAGCTATTTTCAGTGGATGTCCTACAGAGTCATATAAACATTAACTATAAATATTGAATTGAATTTGTGCGCTGCAAGCACCATAAATGGCGCTGTAAACTTTACTGAGACAGCATTAAATGCTTCGATTGCCTTTATCGTAACAGGCAGTTGATGTTAAAGTATACAAAGTTGAACGACGTAAAACATATAAACGGTAACCAATATCGTACGCAATTTTAAAATATAATTTTATAACCCCCTGTAATTTTTTAGTGAAATGTTTACATAAATCTTACGATCTCTTTTATGATCGCGTGCGTTTCGTACTATGAGTATATTTCGTAGTAGGTATAATAAGTCGTAAATATTAAAAATACAAGAAAATCGTTATGAACCGAAATGAACCGTGTGAATTATTTTTGTGCCGCAAATCAGGCCACGCCGTTCGAACGACGAAACGTCACATTATAGGGTTTATTTCCAGCGTTAATTTTCTTATCAAACTACACGCCTCTCGTGCACCATGTCCTTCGCTCTTTCCGGTGATTTATACGCGACACCCGTGCACTTGTCAGCAAAAGGTAAGGCCAATAATCGCCGTCGTACGGCAAATGGAATTTTCAGCGACTTCACTGGCATATGGCATTTCGTGGCGAAAGCGCGATCGAAGATAATTAAAGCGCCGTCCCGCCGCGCGTAAAACTCGCATACGATCACAAAGCGAATAATGGAGTAACAAGCCAGGGGAGAAAGGGGGGAAAAAATCGATGTCGCCGTTGAATCCTGACGCTTGTCGAAAAGGGCTTGTGCGCTGAAAAAAATGTGACGGAAAATGGGACGACCAGCGGACGCACTGTTCCGTTTACGGTCTTGCGGAAGAGGGAAAATAGGATTATGCTTTTCAATTAAAATATATATATATATATAGTGCCAAATGAACTCTCAAAATGAACTGTAAAAGAAATTTACGTCGCCCGGAATATACCGCTGCTTTAAGTGCTAAAGTTGTTGGAAATCCTTTTAACGTGCATGCAGTTCTCACACTACTTCGGAAAGATATTAAACTGATTTGGCATATTTCACGTATCAATGCGAAATAAGAGAGAAGTATGTTTTTGGAACGAATGATTATGATAAGTAATTTGTCGAGAAGTAAACAAACTGACAAATGAAAATTAACAAAAGAGATGACAAAGGGAGCGACATAGAATTCCAGTGACATTTTGTAGCAGCACAACATGTACTGTAGATTTTTCAAGTATCTTGAAAAAGAGCTAGTCATTACGATTGTCAACAACACAAGAACGAAGCGTAAATAACTCGCGTGACTCGCGTGTGGATTTCTACGGTTGAAAATTATTAATTAATTACCACTTGGCAGACCTTTCATGCGTTTCTCAAATTTAATTGGACCTCGAGTGTGAACGAATTAAATGTGACAGAGTTTGTTCCTTTGAAGCAAATAAAAATTTACCAAGCTTACGAGAAGCGCGAGAATCTGAATGCAAGAAACGAAAAATCCACACGAAAACTCCGTGACTTGTATTTTCCTGTTTTTATGACCATTACACGTTAACGAATTTTTTGTGGCTGTGATCCAATTTTCTCGTCAGCTACGCGGATGTACACGTACGTGAACTGTATGTCCAACTTGATTTGTTTTTATTATTATATAGAAAACGCGGGACTCGCATGCCCGAGCTATTATTATATATTTTCTATATTGCCAAATATGGAACTGTAATCTTGAGTGTACCTGAAGTTTCTTTATATCTTTTTATCGCTTTTATAGAACGAAATAAGTCGCGAATGTTCCTTTTTGGCAAAATTCGATTTTTATGCAAGAATAGAAATAGAATGGATAAAGAGAATATCTTGCCTGCAAATGTTAAACTTTTCAATACGTCGCATGAAGCATATCGTGTATATTTTTGGCTTTCATCATCAATAAACTCGTTGTGTGGTCCACAGATTCGAAATAGTCATATGGAAGCTGTCTACATTCTTCCATTCGTATTATAAAAGCAAGTAGACGGAACGCATTTCAAAAGCTATTTGCTTTTACGAGCATCTAGAGAATCACGTCCCACGTGTTTCTTTTCGTTATATTCCGGCGATCTTGGTAAACAAGATATGTAACAAAATATGTTATATCATGAATCCTATTTTCTGGCGTGAATGTAAAAACGTTTTTCCTTTCGAATGTCTTCGTTAAACGATCACATGGAGATAATGAGGAGTTTTTAGCGGCGCTTAAGAGCTAATTTCAATCTTGTCACTATAGTTTCATATCCAGATTTACGGGGGAAATCAAATTATTGTTACAAATTATCTCGCGAATATAATTAACGAGCGATTTTCTTCTTAAAATAGACATTGGAGCCAGACGAACTCGATCTAAATTTATTCCCCTACAGTACGCGGCACTTCAACGTCGTATCTGATGAATAAGATATCGCCGTTCTACTACGTCGTTCGCAGCTTCGATAGTGCAGCACATGGCGGATGTCATGTACTCGCAGACGTGGCGAAGGAGTGACGCGTATTTGCAGCGAGCATATAGGCTTGCCACCACGAGCACCGGAAAATCCGTATGTCTCATGTACGCCGGGATTTTTCGGTCCCACCGGAAATAGCTTCCCAACATTGGGCACGGTGGGCAAGTTTCCAGAGAAGTGCGATAAAGCTTTTTCCCTCCCGTGAGCTTTACGCGCCGGATATTGTGTTTCCACCTTTGCATCTGCAATTCCCGATTTTCCGACTCTCACTCGGTAAAGCTCTCTCCTTTGACAATTTTATTCGCGAAAGTCTCAAACCACTTTTGCGGAAATGCATCGCGGAGAGATGGCGCAAAGATGCTCCGCTGGAGCGAGCTAGCTACCGGGGAAAGGAAATTGCGAGCGAGCAATTAATTTTCGCAAGTTAATTCGACACTCAGTGCTTCGGCTTACCGTCTTTCGCGAAATATTCGGCTTGTAGCGGACGACGAAATTGAAAATGTAATTGAAAATATCTAGATACGAACGACAACGATGCCAAATTTGCCGCAATAACTATTTCACATGACAAGAGCTCGAGAGGAAATCGATAAACGTTATTAAAATTTCCTTTTTTTTTTCTAATACAAAAATTTTGACAAAGCCATTTCGTAAAATAGAATCGAGATTGTTTGATTTTCTCCGTGTCTCCATTTGAACTAACGTTTGACCGTCAAAGAGTCACCAGTTGTAAAAATCTTATAAAGAAGAAGCTCCGACAAAAGTGAATTATCATAATGTTGAGATTCGGTGAAGAGCACACCGGTCTGCATGTACGCGCTCGAAAGAAAAATAAGACGGTGAAGCTGATTCGGATGCAAATTAGCTGGGAGTTTGCGGGCGAAGTTACATCATGATAATCGAAATTAAAATTTCAATTTTGAAGCGAAGGACACTTCAACATACTTCGCCGCGTAATTATCTCTTTCGATGTGGGTTACTCCGAACTAACTTTCAAGGCGAGTCATAGGCTTCGTCTTAATCGCTGCTTAATCACTACCGAGATAACTTTGAAATTTATCCGAGATGTTCAGCGGTTGAAAATCCTCCTTCGTTTAACGTTTCGAAGGAATTTGTTGATCCACGTAATACTATCCGCTGTTGGGGTAGACAATTAAACATTTATTATGAGATTGCCGACGTCGCGGTTATACATAGCGAGAACTCGAATGTAAATATTCGATATACGTACGCGTGTGTATGGAGCCCGAGGGAACGTTTCAATGCTTCACGTTTGCGTGAGTGATTAGTGTAGCAGCCAGTAATACAGACACAAGTGCAGTATTAACTTGGTAGCTTTGCATCCAACATGACTAATTCTAGATACGGCTTTCGAACTTTGACTCCCGTTGGAAGCCTTCCCGATCCGAACTTCCTTCCTTTGTACCGCCTAATAACAAAGGGACAATATCGTGCCGTAAATAATACGATAAGTCTATAATGCTCCAATTCTTTCTCATCGGTAATTGCAGCCTATAATTCGTTCTTACGTCATGTAATTAAATTCAATTAATCTCTCTTTTCGCTTTACATATATATCGTAAATATAATATTATTTTTATTGTATCTTACTTTCTTAATCATATCAGGGAGAGGATTCGATTAAATGCTTCACTTTGGATAGAGAAATGTGATTGCACTCAAGTGCAAAACGTTCGAATTTTCCGCAATTTCACGTCTTATTGTTATTTCCAAGAGTTTCGCATCCGTTGCTACCATGGCTTCGTTTTGTCTGCTATTATCTTCTATCGGACAGAATCGATCCGATAGTTAAAAAAAAAAAATCGCACGAAATCGCTTTTCAGACTGACAGAGAAACGTTTCGCGACGGGTAATCGGTCGAATTTCGACCCTGTGTACCTTAGCTTTCATCCCGCGCGCGAGTACTTCCGAGCTAAATTAGGTTCGTCTGCTCAAACGGCAGAAAGGCAGTCGCCTGATGAGGAAAGGTCATACCCAATGTCGACGGTGGTTCCCCGGTGTAGCTCCACTGCGTCGTCGTCGTCGTCGTCGTCGTCAAGGACGGGCTATAGCTACGAATCAAGCGAGCACATACTTGCACGTTTCCCGGGGACGGCAATTTTGTGATGTTGTAGAAATTGCGTTGTCGCATTTTATACCTTAAGCATCGGGTTAACTCAAATTCCTTTGCACATTTCTCCGAAGACCTCACCGAAAATATTTGAACTTAAATACTTAATAGTCAATATAATTCCATTCATTTTCTTCTCACTTGACTGATTAGTTTCTATGTTTCAAAAATTTAATTTCGAATTCATTCTGAGTACTCAACGACTTTTTAAATGATCCGACTGAGAACAAGATTGGTATATTGCATTACATTATTAGAAATACTACTAAAAATAATCCAACGTTAAAGCTGGAAAATTTGTTATTAAAATATTTGATCTCGCATAAAAGTTTATGTCAACGTAGATTTAAATTTATCTAGATCTTTTTACCTAAAATTTAGATAGCTGAAAATAGTTGCAATTGGTATACATTGCAGATACCAGTGAAAATCAAGAAGGAACATTTTCGATATCGGAAAATCTAAGACCGAGGTTGGTCGCAATTGTGCACCATAGATACGCAATTTTCTCGATTACCGATTTCGCTCGACGTGATTAGATCAGACAGAGAGAGAAATAAAAAGCTTTATCTCGCTCGCACGAAGTTTTTTACGTTCCGAAGGATGAGACGGAATTAAAGTCGCGTTGGCCGATATCGAACGTACCGTCTCGTTTTCTCGTTTCACGAAGGGGAAAGTCCACGGAATAGATATGCTGAAAATTGCGTTATAAATTGTTGCTTGGCATTTCGGTGGCATATACGGCACAGGCAATATACAGAATGCTCCAGGCAGTCAAATTTTCGCGTCACACAATTTTCGCCCACAGCGCTGGCGCGGTTATCCGTGTTCCTGCGTCAAATTCGAAATGAGGAAGGAGAGCGGAGATTCGCAATAACAGAAGAATTGCGTCGCGGTATCAGGTAGGTATAGTCTTCTTAAATTTCGCTCGTTGACGTAACAGTCGCGCAACTCGCCCCGATACGCTTGACAAATGTTGCGCCCGGCACGGCGCAATCTTTTTCTGAGTGGTAAAGCTACGAGCTTTGTACACCTCACAGTGACAAATGGGTCCCAATAAGGAAACTGTAAGGCGCACTTGTCGGCAACCCCAGCGGTCGCGATGCGGCAAATTGCAATTGCCTGTTTCCGTCCGGCGCGGCGGCGCGCGAGTAAATTCGCGATAGAAAATGCTGGAAACCACTCGTGTTAATGTCCCCGTTCGGGAACAATGAATAGAGTGCAATAACGTCTACATCGTTAATCGCGGCACGTGCAAAATCATGACCGTAAATATCGCTAGCGCAACTTTTAATGATGTCGCGACAACGCGATGCATTAAATTTAATATATTTAATTTTCCTTCAATTAACCCCACACTGCTAAACTTTTATTTTCCAATTAATCATTTACGTTTCGTTTACAGCCCAATCACTGTGTTCATAATTAGTATTGCGCGCAGGTAGAAATTATTGCCCTTCAAAATATCGCGATGTGTCTTTATGCGGATAAATATGTAGCATTCAAATTTCATGTCATGTTGAAAACTGTGACAAAAAAGTATCTTTTCGAAAAATAAATTACATTACAGGTTATACACTGTAAAACATTAGTGTAAAATTACATGTAATTTTGAGACCCACTTAATAGTTTTAAATGAATTTATTTCTAATTTTGCAGTATAAAAGTAAAAATAATTCCTTAATTTATTTTTTACAGCGTATTTCACAATAGTGAATCTCACAATTTCTATAAAATTACATGTAATTGTGAGATTCACTATAATAGTTGTAAAATTCTATATATTTATAATTTTGTAGTAAGAAGTAAAAATAAGTTTTTAATTCTTAATAAATTTTTTACACTGTATACACTGTAAAAACAAATTAAGGAATTATTTTTACTTTTATACTGTAAAATTAGAAATAAATTAATTTCAACCTATTAAGTGTGTTTCAAAATTACACGTAATTTTACACTAATTTTTTACAGTGTACATACGCGAGTGAGGTAAAAGTACCTTCTTCGGAAATATCATGGAGGAAGGAACATAATATAGGAAGCAAGAAACGTGTTTGAACGCATAAATGTGGAACTAACTATCCTAAAATAATCAGCACGTCTGTAACCAACATCACGAGATCCTTTGTCACGCAATTGCGGTTTGCTAGCTGTTCCATTCATGCTGTCCATTCCCGCTGTCTCCCTTATTGCCGATGCAACAACTACGTCTCTCCATTTCTGCCTCACCAGCTCTATCATCGTGCCATCTTCAACGTGAAGAAATGGGCGCTTCTCATCGCGTGACCTTTTCATCGTCCGTGATCAAAAGATCACCCACCTGCCACTCTGTATTCATGATCGAGATTTAAGTAGCGCACGATGACTCGTGTGCGCGACGAACGCGGAAAAATATTTGCGAAAATTTATTCGCGTCTATTTGTATCCACAGATTATAAGAAGAGAACGGTGTGTTTTGTCGATTTTAGAAAATTAAAGAGCAATACTGACAAGACTTTACGCGACGGAATAACATCGTAATTAAATTTCGTCACTGCCGAAATTTTTTCAACTTTCAATTCTCAATATTCGGCAAATTGATACGATCGCAACGTTGTTATACGCGCATGCATATCTGAGCAATTTAAAGTGTCGCTTGTTCGCGATTACGGCGCATCTGACAATACGGAATTGCGTTGCCGCTCGCCAACGCGAAAAGGGAGGCGATCAATCATGGCATACAATCCAATTCCGTCGGCCACTATTATCGATAGGGTAACGGGACGACGAGAATCATGGCGAGAGAAAACGCCTCGAGCAAAGATAGGAATTTATGACAAATCGGCAGGTAAATGAAACTTGATCGGCCCTGCAAATTATTTATCTTTTTCTGCGCGGATATTTCTTTGGTATTCTCTCTATTCTCTCTAGTTGTGGGAGGGGGGTAACATATCGGGCATAAGATATTGGGAACGAAGCAATTTCTCGGGAAGAAAAGATATATTGCTTTTCCCAAATTCCGCTTTAATATAGCGAATTATTCTATTAATCGGCAGTTCATTAATCATGTATCTAAAAATCATTATAAAATTTCGGATCACGTTATAGGCGCGCGGCGGAGTAAAATCATACTTCTTTTCCGTGCGGAAATTACGTGGCTTGGATTATGAAAACATGCCCCGTCGTGTTGACAGCTCACTAGTGAAACTAATTAATCTTAATTATCCAACATTATAGATCGTCTCTGAGTTAACGCATTAATCTTAATGCAGCGGCTTGAGACACACGTTGTTTTACGCGGCGAATTGTACGAACAAAATAAAAATGCAAAAGAATATGTTGACAGCCAACGGTGGAATAACATTTTGACAGCAGATGCAAAATGTAACGACTAAAATGCGGTATTTTCGCGAGGAGTGTTTTCAATCTTTCGATCGGAGGGAACGATATTTAAATCCCTTGAGCGACGTTTATTTAGCCAGAAGCGTCGTTAAATTTCACAGCGACCACGATCGCGGATTCGTATCGATGATAATCTTCCTTTCCGAAGGAAAACGGAGCACCCAGCGATCCCAGAAGATGAAAATAGCGGATGCTATAAATATTGTAAAAAAAATATTTAAACGGGTATTTTTTCGCGGAGAAGTATTGGAAAAATATCTCGCGGTTATCTCTTTCAAAACTGACATTGTCTTTACGACCTGTGCATATTCCATTATCATGATTACGTACAATTTTTTACGTCGTACGACGAAAATTTAGTAATCTTCTGAGATTTGTGCGAGCAATTTAGCCCGAATAATACGCGGCGACAAACAAAGACGACCTTAAGGGATTTGCAGATTACACAAACAAGTAAATTAAGGACGAGTCGCGTATGTACACTCAACTGTGAATAGGTTGCTAATTTTCGCAATGTATTACGATCGAATAAAGTCGAATGAAATTTTCTGGATTATCTGTCGTGTGCATAGATAACAAACATGTAAACGAGACTATACACCAGCCACCGTTTGATTATAATTTTGTAATACATAGAGCGGGAGGGTAGCGAGGAGTGAGACAGTATGACGTCCAGAAAATTAGAAATACACATCAACTGATGATGATGACTGACTTCTGCCATTTATACTTCAAACAGCAAAATATTTAAAATATACTTAACAAACTTTAATCTGTAATTTTCTGTATTTTGTTATTTTCGGAAATCGCATTTCTGAATTGATAATATTTAACAATATTTTTAAATAATTCCCATCCAACAACTTTTAAATATTTTTCAGAAAAAATTTAAAGATATCTTTTATGAGATGTTTTCTGAATAATTTAATTAAAAATACACATGTCACAAACAAATTTATTTGTTAACTGTAACAAAGTCTCTCTCTTTCTCGCCTTTTTCCCTTTTGTTTCTCTTATCGTTTCATTAGAAAGGAAAAAGTTTTCCATAGGATTTTATCGAGGCATTTCTTCGCTGGATCGACCACTTCCCTGCATCTCCTCTGAATTCACGTGAGGAAAATCCGTTAGACTTAAACACGCTAAACAATAACATGCCCTTATGCATACTTGGCATTGAGACGATTGACACTACCGCACCTGATACACACGCTTTGTGCAAATAAACGATCCGAGTACGTGACAATCTAGCACCGCCGCCGCCGCCGTACGGGAGCGGGCGCACGTTAGCTCTCCGCTACTCGATAGCTCTGTATTACTTTGCGTGGGTGCTCAGATAATGATGCCCGCCACAACCGTCAGTTGACGTTAGGCTTGGCCTAATGGTATCGTGATATTATGGCTTACTACGAGGATTAATTAATCAGCCGCATCATATTAATTTGCATTTGCAGGCTAATTGTTACGTTGGAGCCCGCGAGCGCGACGTGGCATTTGATACGGTTGCGATGCAGACTTTCGGATAGAATTTTGCTAGGGCGATGCCGATAATTGAATGTACACCCGATACCAGGGGGGGGGAGGGAGGAAAGCTTGCGAAAGCTCTTGCGCAATTCAAGAAATATATACCTACGCGATCCCTACGCGGCGCATTCGAAGTGATAGATTACCGCCTCGCGCAAATGTATGCCGACGCTCCGTTTCCGCAAAGCGGAGGACTGCGTGAGATTAGTCGAGTGGCGTGTAAATGTATGCCGTGTAGGTACATACGTTTGCGGGCATATATGCGCACCGCGACCTCGCGTAATTTGTAGTCGGAATCGGCACAAATTACGCGCAATTTCAAGTAGGCGAGGAACCTCATCGTGAAAATCCAACAACGTGTCGTGCATTACACTGGTGTATTTAACCGGGCGTGACAGAGGGTCTGCGCAAACGTAACACACGTGGCGGTATGTACACACACGTAAAACACGCGCGGATGCGGATCTCCCCCGTCACGCATACACAGTATCTCCGCATTTGCGTCGCGTCGACGTCGACGTGCATAACGGCGACCGGGCCTTTTGCATGAGTGCGGCGGGTGGCCCTGACCTCGATTTTCATTAAACGGAGGATACCTATTAGACGGTAAGTGCAGGATGAAGCGGAAAGGTACGACGGGACGGAGGAGACAAGTTAAAGCTTAGCCGCGATCGTTAATATCAGATTTTAAGAGGAAACGGAAGAAATATTCAGCGTTGGAAAGGAGAAAAAAAAACTGTAGATACGATACGCGAAAATCGCGAAAGCAGCCGGTAGATAGAAGGCAATTTTTCTCTTCTTTATTTTTTTTCTTTTCCTTTTTTTTGTTAGAGATGCGCAATCCAACGGTCGTAAAAATTACTCGGTCGCGGGCGGATTGCAGCGGAGTCAGCGATACACACGGAGATCAATAGCAGCATATTCGAGAAGCGGAGTATATAATTTTCCGGCGCGCTTTATCACGCACGTAGAATCTATCGTAGAGAACACTTGCAATATCGGAAAATACAGGTTGAGTGCCGCGAGTTTTAATGTCGACAAAAAAATTTCAGTATGTACAGCGCTATTATTGCGACTATCTACAAGTGCCGTGGAAATTAGAGTTAAAAACGGGAAGAAGAAGGAAATATCGATTATACTGCAATTTCTGGCACAAGATAATATTATAATTGCTCCACGTCACGTTTTTAAATATTCTCTTTGGAGACTGGATAAAATAATTTCGCGAATAATAAAGATAAGGGCGGCACGTTGCGTAATACGTGAGACTTTATACATATATATTTTTTTCATATCCTTCGACATTTTATGTCTGACCTAGTCTTCGTTTCGCGGGAAGTGTCCATTAGGGAATAAACGATGGGCGCGATGGTACGGAGAGTGGGTCACGTTGAGTCAAAGCTAAAATGTATCTATTAATCTTGAAATATAGACGACTGAAAAGCTTGCAAACACTCGTTTGGTAACGTCGTATACCGGCGAATTTTTTAACAGAGCTTAACGCTATTTCATGTCACTTCGCATTTCGAAAGCATCGCGAGTATAACTGCGCACACCCACGGGCATCTGCAAGCATAATTTTGTAATTGCAATTACCCGGCGTCATATAATTTTAAAATTGATTATCGTATAACTACGTACAGCTGGCCTGCATGGTAAAAAAATCCAGCAATTTTAAGCGTGCAGAGACAAATATTAATCTCTTCATTAATGCACGCTTCAGATATTTGCATAGACGTCGCGTATCTCCATTTCTTTCAGCGAGTAAAACTGCGCGGAGACCCCGCTAAGCAGCCTCACGCAACAAAGGAGTCAAATTGGAGCGGAAAAGGGAACTCTCGAATGTATGTGCAACGAGGCGGAAGTACGGCATTGCAGCGCGAAGTGTACTTAATGCGCCGCGACAGGTGCACCTCCGCGTGATTGCTTATTTCTTTGGTAAATAGTTGGCCAATTTGCATACTGCCCCCGGAGTTAGTTAGATTCACCAAGGTAACTGCCAGGCATCCATAATTGCGCGTGTACCGCCGGCATGCGCGCGAGCCAAGATAACATAATTTACCATCCGCCCTCAAGTCCTCAAACTCAGCAGGCTTCATTCACAGCAGGGCAAAGATAGTCACGGGTGATTTAGAGTAGTCGCCGACACGAAACGTGGACACGCGCGTTGTTCGCGGCAAGAATAGGTGAGAGGTTTCGCTAATTTCCTATCTAAAATATCATCTGCGCCGTTTTGACGCACGTTAGTTTTTACGTTGCATCGCAGTCGAGGAAAAAGAAAGGAAAGATAAGGGTGGCTTTATTATATCTCTACCGGTTGATTTTTCCTTCCGGCGTCTTCGCGTTACTCATTTTGCGCTACCTGTCCGGTCTTATGTAGGCGCCTCTCGAGCTTGTACGCGACTCGTATAGCACGTACTATATTACCTTCGATCTACCTGCACCCACGCCCGTATCTGTACGATTTCCGCGTGAAAAATGTGCAGCCGGAACAAACGGCGTGGGGCGGCTGCCCCGTTCTTTACGATCTTCATCGCGCACCTACATGCTTCTTCCGCATTTTTCTTCCCGCTATTTTCCAACGTTACAAATGCGCCTATATATGTAAAGATTATGCAGCAGAGAACTTAGATCCTCGAATAATCCGAGGATATATATAAGCTAATCGTAACGGATGTGACGCCGTGTACATGAATCACTCGCGGCTCGAGATCTCATTATTAACGCGAGCATTAATGGTACAAATAATTGTAAAAATAATATAAAAAAAGTCGTACGACGTGTTTTTTTTTTCACGCGCACAATGCAGCGGTAACGTTTTACGGATATAGAAACTATCGGGGATTTTATTTAGTTGTTATCTCGCACCTTCGTAATACGCGCTTTCGTGTATGTACCATCCCGGGCGATTCATTCCGGTGTAAAATTTTTAAACAACGCTTTTGCAAAATCGGTTTTTCGCACACCCAGAGGTAAAACGATCCGAGAAATTCGAGGGGATCCTCCGTCACTGTCCCGAACGAGATGAAGAGGGTATGCTGATAAAACCTACGCCGAAAAAACCTTTGATCTGCGTGTGAACTCGAGCACTTGCGTGCACGCTGTAGGCGATGGCGCAACCATTATTAAATTACCCTAACTGCTGATTAGATTTTATCAACTGCCACGCACTGTCATAACCGGAATAACAACACGAGGCACATTATTGATCGCATTTGCATATTTTCCCGGAAATTGTAATCACGACACGTGATAAGCGTAAACACGTAAATCTTTCCCGATACATGATGTATTTCAGTTGCGGCCGCCGCAATTCGCACGTACATACAGTGCGCTCCGCTCGCATCCCAACCACACTTAACAGTTATCAAGAATTCATGACATGGCGGTTACTGGAGAGGAATATCGACGAATTATCTAATTCCCAGAAATTGCTTTGGGTTATTCCGGGTTGAAATTAATTAGCCGACCGTCTCCCACGTTAATTAGATATTGAAGGTAGAAGGAAGTCGCCAGTCAAATTTACAAATTGCGAAAGTTAAATTTATCCACTTTGTAGTTTATGAAATAATTGATGCAGAACGAGAATAAATTATCTCGAAATGTATTCTGTCCATGGTAAAAATATCCATCGCGATGTGATACCAGATGAAATGTACATACAAATGTCACACTCTCGTGAACGTTAAATAAATACAAAATTGGAGGGATGGGGTAATGTTTAAATTTAGATAGGTACCGAAGTTTAAATAAAGACGCTGAAGAATGACCGTAGGATTAAATAGGAAACATGGGATGTTGCCTTGGGTCTTAATGCATATATCTACATTCGAGTAGCCGCTTTATGAATATTCAAAGCCAAGCTGCCATGGAATATTAATATCGCAGACAAAATGAAACTGCCGTTTCCTCCGTGTGCTCAGTGGATTGTTCGTTAATTTTGTGATTAAATGTCCGAGCAATTCGGACGCTCGCAAAGATTAATAGAGACTTCGGCGTGCTACTCGATAAGCTGGAGCCGGGCCAATTTGTTGCCGATTGAATTGCGTTCAATAGCAGGTCGGCTTGTTTACCGATCTCGAGTGGATAAGGTACGGCCGATGTATAGAAAGCCATTCAGAGCATATCGATATATAGGATGCCCTGTATAGGTGCACGCAGTCATTTTACATCCTATTGTCCTCGGAAATACACAAAGCCTTTTCTTGATAACACTAACGGACAATGTCGTCGCTTCTAAAGGCTCCCTCCGCGCCAGATCGATTGTGATTTCGTTAGCCTCATCCTTTTTTCTCTGCGAAGGCGCGAGGCTAACAAAATCTATTCGATGCCTTGGGCCAACAGATTATAGCGTAATGTGATTTCGATCACTCGATAGAGAGAGAGAGAGAGAGAGAGAGAGAGAGAGAGAGACGCGTTGGATAATCATATAACGCCTAAAGATTTTTTAACGTTAAATCGAAAGTAATCTACAGATAAGCGAATGACAAAGAAGAAAATAAGCAATTTTGTACCGTGGTGTATTTACTTAATTTTGTCCTCCATTACAAATTGGTTTGTCGAGATGGCTTCAAGCATTAACTTGAAAACATCTTTTCTGGAAACACATTTGTTCTTCCATGTTCGTCTCGCTCTCTTCTTTTTTGAACTCTTTCTCTTCATAGAAATTGTCAGCCGACTAAATTAACGGAAAAAGCACTCACTTTTTCTCCTTGCGTTGCTGCTTCTTCTTCTTGAAGGCTTTCTTCACTCTTAGAAGCAGAAAAGCGGCGCGATCGATGGTCAGGCCTGGTGAAGCCTTGTCGCCGCTCGACATCCTGCGTCCTAATCCTCCCAACACCTACAAAGTCGAAATATAATATCGTTAATGTTCCGATATCGCAGTTTATTTAATTTGTAGAATTTTCTTTTAATATATATCGTTAATTCTATAAACTGTTTTGAATAAAGAAGAGAATTTAGATAGATGGAGAGTTTCTTTTCGCAAGGTCAGAGATGCTAATCTATTTGGCTGTGTCAGATGCAACATCAATCGCGACGTATATGCATCACATGTGCATAGCCCTGAGCGACGGGTAAATTTGTGGATCGATTATTGGTCCTGTATCTCTCTCGATCACTAACCATTTCCCGGTAGCAGTTATTTGGTACTGTTGCGGGCTACCGGCTTTCGCTACTATTACTTCAGTAATCCATCTATTTGCTTGCGTTAATACGCTTCACCGCACAAATGCCTAATTCAATTAGAGAACAATGCCGGATTCTTCGAGTTCGAGCCAAATTGTAATTACAATTTATGCGTAATGATGAAACATAATATTGATAATTTAAATTAAAGCCGATATATCCCGTAAAGTTACGTATTTTATTACAAAATATTTTATTACCGATAAGAAGATTATTTGCCAAGTATTTTAAATTGCAAATCGCTCTAAATTATTAATTTTGCGAAAAATTAGCGCGAGCACTGCACGATTCACTGGCGTAAATGAATCTTAATGAGCGGAAGAGCGTCGCACACAGGTTATTACCGCGACTAACAGAATTTACACATCCTTAGTATTAAGCCAGGTAAATTTTTCGCAATAAGGTCGAAGCCATTATAAGCTCGTTCTTGCGTTGAAAGGATTAAATTCCATTACGGAATCCGTTGCTATTTATCGATCTCTCGCCGGAGAGATCAAAGTAGATTGGTTAGGTAACACGTAACAAGCCCCGACGCTCAAAGCGAAAGCTGCCTTTATATTAAAACACATAACTGGACTAAAATTAGCCCGAATTTGCATTTAGTTGGAAATTATAAAACGTGGGCAGTGCGCTATTGATTGCCCGTAAAATTGATATTAACACGCCGAGTTAACGTCACATATTTTGCCTCGCGTGTGACATCAGCTCGCCGTCGACAAGTCAGGGGGCCGCGGCGACACGCGGCAGTTAATTAAAATAAATAATTTAATTTCTCGCTGCTGTAAAAAAAATATATAATTTCTATCCGCGTCCGCCGAGAAGAACGCGTTAAAAGTATAAACGGATTGTTTCCGACATCAATAAGTGCCACTGTTTTGTGCTGATTGCTGATACACGAGACAAGGTAATTCTCTTTCATCTTTTTACCGTACGATACAACGCAGAGGCGCAGAGGCACAGATGTTTCCTACGAAAGTATTGGTCGGAAGTACTTCGGCTACCACCACTTTAAGTTCTATTTACCGAAGAATATTCTAATATTAGCTTTCGTATCTCGGTTGCGCGAGGTTTTCCACTATTGACATAACGTCTCGCGCGACGATTAATTCAGCATGCATTGCCCAATTACCGTAAATTGCTTTAAGCGCTCTCTTAGCGCGCCAGCATTTGGGACGTGATTTTAGACCGACAAGTTTCGAGCGTGAAGAAATAAATCGGCTTGTACATCCGATAGTATTGACAAGGAGATATAGTGCACAGACAATGATTGATGCTGCGACTTCTAACCCCTCGGCTTTTTTGGGAATTGAGGTCAGGACGCGCGACGTTCCTCCGACGTATGTCTCCGATACATTATAGCGGCATAGTTTATTATTATTTGCGCTTCGTATATGTACCTATATATCGATTCCATGATTAAGTCATGCGAAGGGTAAATATTGTGGAAAGTCGATAGATTGTAATCTCGCAGTGCGGTGATTTGAATATAGATTGCTAGCCGAAGTGGAGCTCTGTGCAAATTATTGTCATTGCATAAAAATGTTATTGTTCCCTCCATACAACGGACATGTACGTGGAATTAAACGCGCGAGGACAGTTTTTTCATACACATTTTCGTATTTGTGCATACGTTGTCGCATACTTAGTGTAGAAAGGGTTGTCGTGCGAATTTGCAACTGCGGTTGCTATTTGTAGACACGAATCTATTATTGTCGTAGAGAAACAAAATAATTTAAGAAAAGAAAGAAAGCGTTTCAGTACACGGAGAGAATTTTTTGTTATATTTTATCGTAAAATTTACTACAAATTTTAACATGTTCGGTGATAAGAGTGGAATAACTAGATAACTACATAAAAATTAAAAAACCTACTAAATATTTCCGAAAATGATAGGAATTTGTGAAATATACAACAGAAATTTTATAAACTACATAATAAAAGTTACCAAGCAGATTGTAATATTAATCAAAGATTTTATATTTTATATTTTATTAGATTTTACATTTATTGTGATAGATATGAATAAATCAGAGAGAATTTATAAAAATCTTCGAAATATTAGTTATCCCACGATTACCATGATTTTTAGGCTAAATTTTAAGAGAAAATTCTCTCCGTGTACTAATTGTAAAAAAAATTGAGTCTTTAGAATAGAAATTACTTAAATATTGAAATCCTGCAAGTACTTATTCTAAAAATTAAAGCTAATTAGTCGGGATTATTTTGCAAATACAATGTATAAAACATTATTTCTTGTGAATACTATTTGAATCCGAGAAAACGAAATTTAATTATTGGATTTTTAAGTATATATTAAATTCCCATCCCTATAATGAGTTGAACGAGCTTTATTTTTTTTTCTAGTCTATCAATGAGTTAATCTTTACTTGCCGATGATTCATCATGGCATTGCGACTGCAATTTATTCTATTTCGATCGAAATAATACGTTAAATGAAATTTTGCTATTTAAATAGTCGATGTACCATCGAGCGACTTCGCGAGTCGTTTGTTCGAAATGGAGAAAACACACTTTTGTTCGTCTATTGCCTTCGCCAACCAGAATCTTTTGAATTTCATCGATCCACCGAGAATTATGTACGCTTTGGAATACCGCTTATTGTTCCCATCGACTATCGGCATTCACAATATCGGAAGCGTAACAACGCCCAAAGTGCAGGGAATCGAAATATATTAGATGCAAAATCTGCTTTCCTCCGTGCAATCCGTTTTCCGAAACTTGCGTGAGTTACATAGTGAGAGTAAAATAAATCTCATTACTAATCACGCTGGGAAGTTTCCGTTCTTCGATCGGCCTTCTACCTTCATCAGCAGTGTAACACAGATAACAAGAATTGTAGGAATTAAAGAAAAGTTAGCCGATAAATGGAGAGCTCAATTTGATACAATTATGTGCGACAGCCTTTTGGGTAAGTTTCATTGAACATTTTCCTTTATCTAAGTATTATTAATTACATTACAATCTCTTTGTTCGTTATATTTCTCGATAGACATAATGAAACGCAACTGAAATAATTCTACCTTGTGCCGATCAAACTCATGTTACACAATTTAGCGTGTAATATGGAAAAAATTATAATTATCCTAGAAGAACCGATAATCTTCCACTAATGTGGAATTTTTAATTAAAAAATTTACTTTTATTCGCGCTTCGTTAATACGGAAGATTATTAACATCGAGGGCAAAATAAAGTATCGCAACATCTCGAAACGAAACTAATCAGCATTCAATCTCGGGGACGATTGACCTTGCGTGATCAACTAGTAACTTCCAGCTCCCCTGGCTTTCCAACGTCACTCCATTTTCAACTGATGAGATCCGCTCGGCGAGACTCGGAAAGCAGAAAATATCGTTGAGCGTCGGATTCACGATGTCGAACAATTATCTACGCTAAAACATTATATCCCAGTTTTTTGTCCTTCACTACTGTCAATGTTAGCGTGATCCGAGCAATCTCGGAAAATGTGAGACATCCCTTACTTTCGATCGATATTTCTGTGATTCAGCAATAATAAGAGTATAAAGAAAAAAACGTGGCATTTTTTATAAATTAATAAGGTACTGTATCTTCAGATGAATAAATAATATAGTGACAAGTTTTTTTTATCAAACCCAGAACATGCTGATTGCGAACTTGAATCAAGAAAAAATCTTGAATTCAATGATTATAGGCTGCTGGCGATGTCTAAGAAAGCGAGATATCTTTTTATTTTTATGTATTAGTAAAACGATGTAAAGAGAAGAGAGAGAGAGAGAGAGGGAGGGAGGAATGAGAGGGTGAGATGAGGGACAGGATACGATTGTTACTAAACTGTTTTAAACCTCACCTCATCGCAGTGAAGAAACTTTCTCGCAATTTGCCACAGTTTCAATGAAGTTTCAATCACGAGGGGGGCGTAATTTCACCGTGGTTTTGAATGCCTCTTAATGACGAACGTGATGTTTATCGACTCGACATTCGCGGAACTCACGTTAAATTCAAGACAGAAACGGAAATTGCAAATTAATTTGAGAAAAAGTTTTTACGAGAGCAAGCGCGAAATATGTTGTTCCATTATTTGTTCTCTTCGCAATTAATGTAATTAGCTCGGTTGTACGAGACGCCTTTGTGCATTTGCGAGTGCATTATTATATTTAATGACATTGTACAAGTCGCTTCATCTTTAAACGCATGCCACGCACTCCTTACGCACTCCATACCCGTCATTGTATCAACCGCGGGAACGCGCGTTTCTTTCGCAAACATCATTAAATCTCATAAATGCAGTTTTACCACAAAGTCGCATTTAAAATTAGATGTATACATATTATATATATATATATATCTCTATTTGCACCGACAACGCTCTTTCACGAAAGAAGAATACGCGCGTTTCCCTTTTCTCCTTCTTCCCATCTCCCGTAAATCCCAGCAGCGGGGAAGGCTCTCGCGTTTCCGCGCTGTTTTATGAGCGCGTTAAAAGCAGCGAGAAAAATGTTGCGAAATGCTCGTTCGCGTTGGTGCGTTTGTTGGTCGTGAAAACTCTTGCGCCGAGCTAACGGCTTCCCGGTATGAAAATGCAATTTCTGTACCTCTCGGAAGGCGGAAGGAACTGACGGAATGCGCGTAGGGCTCCGGATAATGACTCAGCTACGTGGCACAATTTCATGAAAATGCATACTACACGCAGCGCGAATACCGCGCGTGCAGCGCGATCGTGCGCGGTCAAGAGTGCGATCGGGGATTGTATCCCACCGTGAAGCCGGATTGCAATTGAAGTGGGGCAAGAATGTTAAAGTCGTTCGATAAACTCAACGACAAACGTTTTAATTAACGCTTTGTCTAAATATAAACGACACTCGGTACGGAAAACACGATAATTTGAATCTCAAAAAGATTCGACGCAATCTTCCGTGTTAAATAAACTGCAAACAACTTTAAAGCCGTTATTGATTTTATGATTCTTGTCTGATGATTGTTTAATAATCTATCACTTTATATTGTTAATTTTAAATACGCAATCTCAATTGTACCTTCACATCGAGGTCAATTATATTATACGTATATATATTGAGAGATGAGAATTTCGAGGCTTTACTCTTGGCAAATTTCAGTGCGACATTACTGACTAACTTTCCCGGAATATATGCTCCATCCAGGATGAGAATTTTCTTCCTCGTCAAGAAGGGAAAGATTAGAGTTTGCAGTTCAAAAAAAGAAAATTAAGGTTTTGCCGATTTAATTGCGATTCTGTAGAAAATCCGACATCCGAGATATTACCGATAACACGCGAGACGGCTTGGAAGGACTTTTGTCAACATTCATCAGGATGACGTCTACCCGGTTTGGTTGCCCAGTCAGAAAGTGTGGATTAAGGGTGAGTGACTGGCGCAAACAGAGCCTGATTTACAGGGATTTGCTTGGCTTTTGCGTAGATGAAAAATTCCCGGGGACTCTCCATCATGGCCATTTGATACGTAAACAACTACATAATGAAGTAGTGCAAAGAAATGTAAAGAATCGTTATTGAATTCATCGGAATCGCATATGTGATTGTTGGAATTATTAACAAACGGACCATGTTAAACGTCCGGAGAAAATTTTCGTTTAATCCTTAACTGTGAACATTACACACTAGATGTGGAATTTTAGAGATTTCTATAATTAGATATTTAAAGAGAAGAGAAATATATGTAAAAACAATTGGTCTTTATTCTTCATACTTAAGGATACATTTGTTTATGCTTTTCAATATTTGGATACAAAATTAAGCTTCAATTTTTTTAGAAAAGGGTAACATCATTGAGCAAATTGTAAAACAAGTGGAAGAATTCCCAGAAAGATCACACATTCACAGTAGAGAAGTAAAATGTAAAATGAGGTTTTTATCGCTTTGCCCGCACGTGTACGAAAGGTGTAACTCTGCGTAATGCAGTCATTGAGTATCATTTGTCACACGTCTGAAAACTATTCTAGAGATGTAACGTACAATAGCGAAGCACCTAACGACGCATTTGGTTAGCTCGTCGAACATTGCGAACCACGGAAACTATTCAGGGCAACTGTTTCAACGACCACTGCGAGGAGGAGCCTGGGTAGAAATTAATGGAATCCTTGGCAGGATGTAACATGGCGCACCGACATTCAACGTGTTACATATCGGTGACGTGCTTGTGAGGAGAAGCATTCCTCCGAGAACTGTAAACTTCGACTGCTAGAGCGCTCGTGATGAAGAAATCATCAGATACGTTTCATCAAGTTTGCGCTGGGTGCCATATGCTGGTTCGTACTGATTTCCTACTGTTGAAAAATATAACGAATAATTTTTCTACGTTCAAAAAATTACTATTTACCGATTTACACTAAACTCTTGTTGATTATTTACATAGTTAGCAATGCATTATTTTAATGATATCCCAGTAATAACCAACTAACACACAGTAACGTTACATCAATATTATCATTTCGCACTCAACAAATAACAAATATAACATATGTTGTAATAGTTACATTGCTAAATAGAAAATGATAATATTAATGCAATATTTACTGTTCACAGCACAGTTCATCCTTTCTCGTAAATAATATTAATAGTTTTCCCATTTTATTATATGTTATATTTCGATCAAATGTAGTAATATTTTATATTAACTAATGAATTCAGTATACATCTGCATTATGTAACTGTTCCGTCGAAGAAAAACATATAACGTTTGTCGTATTGTCCGGTACAGTGACAAATCCGATTAAGCCCACGTAACAGTTAACAATGTGAACGATTCAATGAGATTTTATTGATTCATTTACCGGACCAAAGTCATTACACGCGTAAGGTATTAAATTTGCGTTTCGACACTCACCGGATGAGTCATTTAAACGACCGGCTTTCAAAAACCGTCTCTAATGTGAGTTATTCGTGTAAAAAATAACGATAAAATTCAATACGATAATAGACAAGCTACTGCGTTCATGTCAATCCTACTTTTATTTAGTCTATCCAACTTTGAATGCATACTTATTAATGCATACTTTTACTCAATTCTATTTAGCAGTTTTCGAGTAACATTTCTCATTTATACCGCGTGTTACCGTTGCTGTTACAATTACATTCTGACCAGCAATGCTACATTATACACGATACAAATTTTCAGCAGCTCGTTTTTTTTCAAGTTTAAAAAAGTTTAAAAAAATTTGTAAATATATTGTATCTAAAAAGTATAAAAAAATGTTTCCTAGATATTTTTGATCATATTAAAAATAATGTTTAATCGTAATCCGTGCGTAAAAAGAATTTGCGATTTTTGTCTGCAAAAAGAGTTAAATCACTCTGGTAGGTGCATATCGCACTTTTTTTGCACTTGTTTAAAAATCCCTCGATTGAGAGTACGAATTCCGTCCCGCTCACAACAGTCATACATTAATCATCTATTGTTGATTGCACGTTTAATGTATAGCCGGATAAATAATTCACTCGGAAGATAATTTATCTTTACAATCGCAATTACGCACAATGTATGACTTTCAAATACCAAATTCAATCTGTTTTAAAAGGTTAACGTTTTTCATAATTTCTGTGCGTATGTAGCAATCATTTAAATTCTTGTATTATTTCATAGTTTTTAATTGGCGCATAAAATAATTTATCATCAATTTATTAACATATCACTTGACAGATGTATCATTTACTCGTAAAACGGAGTGTATTGAAATGATTGATGACATCAGCTAAATCGATTATTCCAGTTTGTTGTAACGTCACGATAAAAAAATGGATTTATGTATAATCACGAAACAATACAAATGGAATAATATTATAGACACACGATTCCTTACAGATCTTTTCAAGCCACGATTAAGTTTTGCTTAAGATTGAAAACTACTAGAAATTAAGTCAATCGAGATATGATTGAACTCTACAATGGGACTACAGAGGGTATAAATAATCGAAAAAAAAAATCTGAAAGCAGGGATCGCCAGATAGTTCCCGACGGACGTAACGAATAAAGCTGCGGTAACAAATCGAGAAACTTCGTGAGAAACGAAGAGAGAAACTGAAAAGCTTAAAAGCTCTCGACATAATCTTGATTCACGTTGCTTGCTAGCAACGGTATTTGAAAGATTTCAGAGGCCCCCCTTTTTTCAGTCAAAGATAAATGGCCAGTATGCGTGAAGTCATTCTTGAATTATTCATACAATTTCTACAGCTGTTTTGAGAGTAAAATAGACTAAACAGGACAGAATATCAAAGCAACCTGGAACGCGAAATTAAGGAAGCTGTTTATATTGCAATAACCGTTCCGATCTTGTTAAACGATTGTTGTAAAATTCGAAATTAATTAATATTAATTAGATTTTATTGGAAAATTTAATTGCCGCTCGATTATATTGCCGCTCATTAATATTAAAAATAAAAAAAAACTCTTTCGCGTGTTCATATTTCGATAAAAATAAATGTTTAGAATGTTGATGTAATTTTATTAGTGACAATGCTGAAGCAATACATGTCTCATTTTTATTACGAAATGTAGAGATTGCGGATAACGCGAAAATCCCCATGAGCTATGTTGTAACACGATAAAACGTGTGAGCCTGAGGTGGAAGTAGACTTTCTCGTCAGTGAATATTGGACTAAGCGCAATTTATACTACCGCGGGGATCACCGAACAATTCGTGATGAAGAAGGGAAAAGAATTGGATGCTCACACGCATATTACTCTTGAAGAGCAATAACATTAATTCTCGATTTACATTTATAAAATCGTAATTTCTGAAAAATTATATTTCCTAAAAACCTAATCGAACTGTTTAACCGGCACTATTTCTCTAATACGTAATATTAATATGATTATTAATTTGGCAATTTGCTAATCGAAGTAATTGTCCGTCTTATACAACCGTCCTTACTGCGATTATCCACAACCTAGTCACAAAGCGATAAGTGGTTATACGGTATATACGTGTTATTGATCATTATAATTATAGGCATAATGCCTATAGCTATGCACGATCATATGCATAACTGTCCGATTATAACTGTCCGATTATGCGACAGTGAAACATGCTACGAGTATATTCAGCTTGTACAAAGCTCTTGCATTCGATAATTTCTTTTTATAATCGGCACACACAACTGTCAGTTTATGTCTTCTTGAATTTCGAGTTACTTTCGAGCAATAATAATTTTTTCTTTAAAAATGTAGTTGTTATGTTACAAAGATAATCGAGTTTTTAATATAAATCTTACGTGAAAGAAAGATTTATTCATCGTCTGGCATTAAAAATAACAAGAGGAGAGATAAATAACTGTAACGTCTTAAAAATTTTACATTGCCTATATAAAGATATATAATTCATGTCGTGTGAAAAGATGCACAGGGTAGAGTCGAAACGATGTATGCGAATATAAATGAATACAATATACGGAATAAATCACGCAGGTGAGAGACCAGATAAAAATACTGAAAAAAGAGGCAAAATAGGATCCTGTGCGCATGGACCTACCCAAAAGTTCGATCAACATCAATTACCCAGCAAGCTCTCGCGCCCGGAATTCCGACGATGTAATAGATAATAAGTCCAATATTTTATCTCAAATATTAGACGGTAATTTACATTTTCTATTCTTTATCTCAAGCTATAAATACAACTTTTTAATAATAACTTTAAATTACCGTTCCAGTAAGTAATATCGAAGAAATGTTTTTTCTCTTCGCGATATTCGGAAGATATTCGGTGGAGAATATTCGACGATAATCGAGTTTTCGCCGCCGCGCGCGCGCGCGTCTCAAGAAAAGAACCGCGCTCAGATTTTTCGCGCAAAGATTGCACATTATGGTGATCTGCATCGGAAACACGAGGACAAACTTTCCTCTCGCGCGGCCGAATAATGGCAAAAAGGGCCTTCATTTCCCCTTCCGCGTTCTCCTGCACCCTGGCGCTTTTACCTTCTTCACCCTGCATCGCGATCACTCCGCATCCTCATTGAACTTTCACAGCACATAGTATTCGGCTACATATAAAAATGAACGTTCTCTCGGGCCACTTGAATAATCCAGAGATTGCCACTCCCTCGCACATTGTATCCACCCTCCTTTCGTACCTCCGCGAAAGGAATTGCCACTATTCCCCGCTGAATTTTTATGGACTTTTAATAATATATGTATACCGAGCTGAAGATTTTTGCTTTCTTACTTAAATGGCGAAGAGCTTCCTTTATCCTTCTCTCCCGACGGTCGCACTACATTTATTTTTATTTTCTCACTTTTTCGAGGACGGACGATCTCGTCAGCGAGGGACAAAGGTGTTTTCACCGTAAAGAAACAAGCCCTCTTAATCACTCGAACAAGAACATGCTCATCGTGTATTCCGTACACCATCTTTGTCTCTATTTCCGTCTCACCTCCTCCTCATCGAGAGAAGTATCTTCATCACGTTAAATTTCCACCGCAGAATTTCATACGTGTAAAAACGTGCATGCCATTGAAATTCTGCACGTCTCGTTTAAATTCGCGAGAGAGAATAATTACCCTTCTTAAATAAATACCCTCCGCGCACTTACTTTCGCATCTAAATAATAAGCGAAGGGAATAATTTCCCTCCAATTTTGCGATTAAATTCTTACAGTAAATATCTAAAATAACGAACGATCTTTCCTGCCCTGTTGAAAATCAAATTTGGAGCGTAAGTCGAATGTAAGAGAAGGATGATAGAAGGAACAAAACTAGGAACGTCTAGGAAGCGAAAATTGAAATACCGGAGCGTAAAAGAAACCGCGCAACAAAATATCCAAAAAATGTCTAAAATTGGGCATAAAACGTCTTAAAGTCGTCTCTAAGACGTCTTTTAGAAATAGACGCCTAAAAGATGTCTTATAATCCTATTTTAGACATTTTTTAGACATTTTGTCTGGAAAGCGTAAAAGAATTTAACGCTTCTTTTACTCCGGTGTTTCCATTTTCGCTCCCTAAACATTTCGGTCACGCTTCCATCACCCTTCCCTTACAATTCGACTCACGCTCGAAATTTTATTTTCACCAGGGTGCTGCTCGAGCGAGGCGGGATTATTCTGCCGCTGCATTTCACGTCCCTCCCGACTCGCGACTATCGCATGCGAGCGCGCGCCCGTCGTCACCTCCTTTTCAGCCCCTTCAGCCCCTTCAGCCCCCATTTTAACCCGCGACGGATCGCGACGATTCATCGATAAGTATTTCGCGCAAAAAGAAAATGTTCTGTATTCGCATACCATCAGTGTCAACCGCGTAAGCACCGTGAGCCGTCGCGCATTTCCGCAGCCGCGTTTTCCCCTCACCGGAAGTCCTCCAGCCCGTTGGTCACGTGTGGCCAAGTTAACGCGGGGATTTACACGCGGGGGAAGGGTTGCGCGCGGGGCTCGTCGCAACTTTTCTCCCGCCTCCCCCCCCTCCCTCTTCTGTCAAGGTACCAAAGGGTAAATTGGAGCTGGCCGCGAGCGCCAATCACGCGGAAAAGCGGGCACCGATGCGATACACTCGTCGCGACGTCCGGCCACCAACTGTCGGCTGCGCCTCGACGGGACGTCGACGCGACGCGACGCGACGCCCGAAGACGTCCGAGGACGACCGACGACGCCTCCGCTGTCGGCGGACGATGCAGCCGTATCGCTCGGAGGTTCACGCGCTGCGCGTTCCTGCGGGCACCGCACGAGGAGAAATCGCGTCCGCGTTGCGTTAAGCTGCGGACTCCCGGACGGAGAGGGAGAGGATCGCGCGGTTTTGTCGCCCACTGCGAGAGCGTCCTCAGAGAGAGAGAGAGGGATCGGAAAGGGAGCGTTCGCGCGCGATCGAGCTCCGCACGCTTGGCTGCACGAGCTCGAGCATCGAAGTCGCTGCAGCCCAAGTTTCAATGGGATTTCCGAACCGGGGAGACACGAGAGACTCGACCCTTTTTCATTCTCGGCAAGTTCGTACAAATAATTAATAATCCCTCTTTTAACGGATGTTATAATGTGATACGTAACGCTTGTGTGTGCACGTGGACGCGTAATGCGCAATACTTAATACATACTCCCTGCACTCTCCGCACTTTGAGAGAGTTATGTCTTAGAGTTAATGAGAAAACTTTGTAGAGAGTTACTGCCTTGTCCTCGTCTTTGTCCGAGTAGTCATAGTCGTCATAGTGCAGACCTTGTCAGTAGTTACGATCAATGATGAATCAGACTGCCAAACTATTAAGGGCGCCTTCGACCGCAAACTCCGATTAATTTAATCGGCGGTTATTTAGTCGCCAATTAATTTAATCTGCGATTATAGTTATATATCTGAACTATTTCATTAAGGGGGTTTCGTCATGTATACGACCAAAAATCAACTGCAACTTTGGGGATTTTTTCTAAAAAACCTATTGAAGATTTTTATTTCAAATTTTAAGGACACTTTCTTCTCAATCAAAACTAATAAAAAAAAATTTTTTTAACAGAATATTGTTATAATTAATTAAATATTTATATAATAAAATAAAGTATTTTTTTTAAGTCCTTATTTGTGATGGTTCTGGCGTTGATTGTAATTATCTAAATCAGACAAACCAAAATCTTTCTTGTAGAATTCACTAGTAGCTTCTATTTGAACCTCAATTTACAAGAAAAAATTTATTTTTAAAATGACGGACATTTGAAAAAAACCATAAAAAATGTAACTTTATTTTATGCAAAAAGTATTGTAAAAATTATTTTTTTACACAAACATGTTGGTTCACATAGAAAAGAAAATAATTTATTTTAAAACAAACTTTGGTTTAAGTCAATCAGTTTTTCTTTAATCACCATCACAAGGACCAAAAACATGGTTTTAAGAAAAACGCGTTTAAAGTTTGAAATGAAGAAAAATGATAGTTTTACGAAATTTTTTTATTACTTTTGATTGAGAAGAAAGTGTCCTTAAAATGTGAAATAAAAATCTACAATAGGTTTTTTTAAAAAAATTCCAAAGTTGCACGTGATTTTTGTTTACATGAGGAGATCCCCTTAAAGCCGTTGTACATAAATCGACATAAGGATGAATACTTAACATAAATATAAAAACATTTTAAAAATCAAAATCTTTAACTCACTTTATCGTGTTGGTGTGCAATTTTTTTAAAATATTTATTGGACATTTATTATTCAAGATATTTCAATTTCACATTTTGTGTACAACGGCTTTAATGTGCCTTGAGTGCGCAACCACCCGAATTCGCTATCAGTTCTAAAAAGCTCCGACGCGTTTTTTGTTTTAAATATTTGTAATTCGAGTCTTGATCAATATTTTTAGATTGGTAAAGGTAAAAAGGTAAAAGTAAAAAGAGTTGCTTTTTCCAAAATTCTAGTTCAGGTGAAATATTTGAAAACAAAAAAGGTTGAAGGTAAAAAAATGACGATCAAAAAATGATCGGTTTATTCTATTCAAGAATATAGAATTTATTTACTTATGAAAGAAATATTTGTCAAAAAGCAAAGGTCACTTACTTTTTTTATCTTTCAACTTTCATATTTTACAACTTTTATATCTTTTTTTTTTTCAGATATCCTATTCCATTAATTAGATTTTCGAAAAGCGCAATTTTTTTATTTCTAAATAATTGCGGTATAAATCTTCAATATAAAAAAGAGGATTTTTACTAAACATTAATTATAATTAATAATGGATAATTAATAATTAATTTGTCCTCTTGCACTTGAGAAGTCCTTCCTTCCTAAAACATTTATTCGTATTATTAAAAACGAAAAAATGTTAAAGTGACTTATTCATTTTTAGCCGTGCACGCTTGTATATACATACATATATGCATAAATTTAAATATTTAATAAATGAATAAATATCTGCCATAAATAAGAGAACTAAATTTATTAAAATTTGATATATTCACATATAAATTTTTATAGGAAGCAAAACATTATCTCTTCTTCTCTTATAAACACTTCTAATCGATTCCGAAGTTCTATTTTTATATGGAACAAAGTCAAATCCCTAGAGAAATTTGATTTATTTCAAGATATGCGCGTTCTTTTTCTATATTATATAATTTATAATACTCTGGTGAAACCACATAAATTTTTGTTGCTGAACAATCTATCATCTTGTATTATTGTGTACAAATAAATATCATTTTAACTCACTCTCTCTTATTTCTATAATTATTTATATTTTATAATAAAATAATTATAATTACGTAAGTTATAATGAATAAATCTTACTTTCTAACTATATTAAGCTAAATATTTGTAGATATATTGTAAGATTTTAGATTTTAGATTTTGTAAGATATATTGTAAGACGTTGTAAGATATATAATGTTGTTATCTTTTTTGAGATTTTCTACGTTTTTGAGATTTTCATAAAATTTAAATAATGTCAAAAAAATTGTATAGCATTAAATGTACAGATTTCGATACTCTACAATCATTTGAATTAATGAAGAAGAAGAATATTAATTACAGATCATAATGCATTAAGCCATCTCTACATTATTTGCGATAATTAAAACTGACGTCAGATTATGAGCAGTAATATTTATTAAATTCATACTGTAAGAAGTAGATTTCTAGATTAAAGCGAGAGAAGCTTGCATTTGTACGAAAATTAATGTAGAGAACGTGTCATGAATAAAGTCTGAGTTATTACTGTAAGTACTAAGATATGTTTGTATAGTATTATTCCTTTTATTGAGAGAAAGAAAGAGAGAGAGAGAGAGAGAGAGAGAGAGAGAAAGATATATATATATATATATATATATATATATATATATAT
>VBVQ01000524.1:6584-55480 GCA_011636635.1 Tetramorium simillimum
ATATCAAAAGTATATAAGAACTATCTATAAACATTAAAGTTAATCCATGAATTATTTCAGAATTTTAGCATAAATGTTTTAAAAGATACAGCTGTTTGAAAATTGCCATGGGTGGCAACCACTCAGTGTGTATGCGAAGGTTGAAAAAATAAGTGTGTACACGAAGGATCATCTCGATCTGTTATTTCCTATTTAAGAGATAATCTCAAGAGTATTGAAAAATTTTTTTGAGAAATATGATATACAATATAATCAATATAAACAAATAGAAATATAGTCAAGTAATAAAACTAAATTATACGTAATGCTTTAAACTAATAATGTTTTAAAACACTCGCTATATTTGCAAGATAATAAAATGTTTTTACAATAATTAGAAATAGTAAAATAAGTATATTACGACCAGTAACAATAAATAATAATTTTCAATGTTTTTTTGAGAAATGAAAACTTGACTTTATTATGATTTCATTATTTCTTCTCTATTGGAATTCTATTTCATCTAATCCGCATTGTGAAAAATCAAATGATGAAAGTGTAAACAAAATGTGTATTAAAATATATAAACAGAGAAAAAACATTTAAAGAACGCGAATATATCCGTATAGAAACGATATATCCAGACATCCATTTAAATTAAGCATGCACATGTAACATTAGAAACTCGAAAAGCGATCATTAAAGTTTTAAACTGTCAGGTTACAATAAAATATTAACTAATGCAAAAGTAGGAACAATTCAAGCAACTCAGCATAAAAATTTGTATGATTACTGCGATTTTATTTTAGCACATTCTGATTTATTTAATTTTCATTTTATTGATTTCATTTAATTCATTAATTCATTTTATTTAATCATGTTTTTTTACTGATATTTCTCCATTTAACGACCATCACAAGAAATAGCAAGATATTTTAAGACCGAAAGTACCATCATGTCTTTCCGTATTAAATATTCAAACTAGTACTCATCATTATCCGCATATTACATTACTAAATAAAAGATACGTTAATGTGTCACCTAATTCCACAATAATTGGCACTGTGGATATCGAACGTTCGTATACGAAGTTATTGCATAAATCGGAATATCAGAAACACGTATCGCGCCTAAACTGCAGGTTACCCCGAGAGAGAAGCATGTTTACGAGACAAATGGAATGCTTCATAAACCTACGGTATCGCACGACACGCACGGATCGTTATCCCACGACGATGAAGAGAACACCGGACTGCAACATGCATCTTCACAGGCGCATGCACTGCATATGCACTTTCGTATAATAGAAGATGAGGAGACAGGCAACGGTATATCAAAATGGAAACACATAAAATGGACAGACTCGGATTCATCTAAAGCTCGTGCATCTCATGTTTCTCATGCCGCAGATTTCAAAATATATCAAACGAGAAAAAAATATGAGAAAAAGTTTATATTTTGAAAATTATTCGAACATGAATTCGAACGCGAAGAGGTAGAAATGAATGTTCACATGGACCATCGAAAGGGAAAATTCAATAATGGATATTTATAATAGAATTGATTACAATCTAGAAAACATATATATAAATAGCTTTTAATTTGCTGGAAGAACAGAATTTGAACGTAAACAATATCAATATGAAAATAAAGAATACATTAATTGGTCAAAACGGAGCATAAATTTAATAGATTTTTTATTTCAACTTTTTTATCGATTAATTCACATCATGAAAAAAAATGGATATAAAAATTAAATGTTATAATCTCAATAAAGTTTCAACACTCTGCTATCTATTTTATATCAGTAGAAACGGTGGTTGAAAAAAAAACCGATAAAGAAACATGTTAATAACGAAAATTTCCACAAGCATGTCTTTGCGGAAAACTGAACATTGATATCGAGCATTATCACTCGAGGGATCAGAGTGTTGCCTCCAACAATGCGACGTCATTCTCGTCAAGTTTATCTGATGAAAAAGGGAGTAAGCATACAAATAACGTGCTCACGTCGCCATCAGTCGATGATGGATCGGCCACAGTTAAAATGAAAACTGAGAACAGCTATGATGTTCTTGAAAGGACTCATTCTGTAATTGATAATGATGCGACGTCAATGGAATTGGAAATTGAGATGGAATTTCAGTGGAATTAAAAGTATCCACTGGCCGATTTACCGTTGGTCTATTTCATGCGCATTCAAAAACGTATCTAGGGCATCAAAAAGTCCATCTCAGTATTAGCGCATATCAATATTCAACTGTTGTTTTAGCCAAACATCTGATGGTTACAAAAGCACTGATGAAAAAACCTAATTAAAATCTAAAAGAAAATCAGAAAGTTATCCTCAATGCTACAGAAACAATGACTTCAGTTGACAATGAGCGTCAATATAGTTTGTTTAGGGCCATCTAGTCTATTACATAACCATCATAACGAGTCCATCAGAAGGTTCATCATGTAAAAAAATAATAATGTAAAAAGTGAACATAAAAATAATATGATAGAAAAGACATCACAATCGCAACAGAATGAGTTAAATATTCGGAAAGAAGGCAAGATAATTATTTGCTTACTATTGTCGTTAAAAAAAACTAGTTCTATAAAATGTGAAATACATGTCAAGAGTTATAGAAGAGCTAACGTCAGTCAGCTCATGTACGGAAATGCAACACGAACACATTAGCGATATTATAAAAGAAAGTTGAAAAGTTACTGCGAGTGCCGCAACGTCAACGTAGACGATGTTGTCCAGAAAAGTTTGAAACAAATTTCAAGATAAATTAATCTAAAATTTAGTGGCATAATTCTTATGCAAAATTATAAACGAACATAATTCATTTAAATTAATTTTTCAAAAAAAAAAAAGAAAATTATTGCAAGCTTAAAAAAATCGGAAAATTTCGCAATTTTTAACAAATTTAAAACATACAATAAAACGAGATATTATAATAAAATTTACTTTGTGATTCTGGTTATGATATGTACATGGAAAACGAGAATAGAAATGTATTGAAAAATAACTTTCCAAATGTTATCTACAAATGTAACTATGCCAACAAAAGACATGCAATATCAGTGCGCTACGCGTTATCAAAGACGAACATCAAAGTAGCGTAACAATAACAGCATCGTTATCCAATTCACATACAGAAGCGCAGGTAGAACACGAATACAAATCTTCAGCGAGAATCAATAGAGACGACATCCTCCAGTAAAAGACCGAGTAGAAGAAAATAAAAATAACGTTAACAACAGCGAAGAAAGTTTAAAAAGTATCACAAATATCGTGATATTTGCAAATGCAATATCTCAAAATAATATCGAAAACTTAAACAAACAAGATATATAAAAAATATAGTCATCATTTCATTTGTACGTTGAATCACGAATGAATAATACATTTTTTTTTAATTGACAACATCATCAAAAAATCATGAATACTTTGATATCGGCAACATTATTAATATCTGTTCATAATGAAAAGCGGACAGATAATTTTAGATAAAAATTAAAAATTGCGAAAAAATATCGCGTACAAATTTTCAAAGAGATCAAAAGATAATAAAAATTAGAACATTTTGAAGATAGATCTGCATATAAGCAACATTAGCAGCATTAGCACAGTGAGCAAGCTTTAAGCTTAAACAAAATAAAGTATTGAGTGACATTATTAATTCTTTTGCAGACATAAAGAATATGTGGAGAGACAAGTCGAGAGAATATATACCTAATAATAGGATAATAACGAATAAATAAAAACACTAACGAATAAAAAAAATAAATAAATATAACATCACTGATAAAAATTTTCTACATTAATTATCCATTCTTAAGTAGTTGGGAACATATATAATACTACGTAACATATTATTTATCGATTGAAATTATTTTAGTAATCCTATTTTTATAGAATTTTTGTATGACCTAAATAAATGGTTCTTTTAATAAATATGTCGTTAATTAGATATAACATCACTGATAGCTAAGATAGCAAGCATCCTTATTTTGAAATTCAATAATAATTTATTTAATGTGATTACATATGATTCATATTGCACTATAAATCTACTAGATGAAATTTTAGAAAGACACTATCCAATATATATAATTGAAACTTTCTATATAAAGATA
The DNA here is from genome assembly GCA_011636635.1 of Tetramorium simillimum. NCBI lineage: Eukaryota > Metazoa > Arthropoda > Insecta > Hymenoptera > Formicidae > Tetramorium > Tetramorium simillimum. Next base: position 10,698 of record VBVQ01000524.1, read on the forward strand.
TAATTTTATTATCTTTTCTTTAAAAAAGTAATGATGTTTATGTTCATATTGAGATAAGAAAAAAATCGAAGTAAAAATATCAATTTTGAGATCTAAAAATTGCGAAACCTAACTGCGGTAGGCAATAAATTCTTAAATATAGATACATACATTACAGAACAGAAATTATAGAACGGGAAACAACTACACTCGTAAAAAAAAGATCTTCCCCCTCTTGTAAATGCGCTGTGTAAGAGTAAGGATGACCCCGTTCGAAAGAAAGACGTCTGTTTCCACTTTGTGCCTGCGAAGAGCTAGGTAACCGCCGGCGGTTAGCCGGGCGTGTGACATTAAAAGCACAGATATGACCTCTTTGAGGAAAAGTGTCCATCGACATACAGACAGCAAACCTTAAAGAGGTCATTATGCCGAAGGCTCAACGACCGTCACGAATGATCCAAAAGACGCAGAGGACAGAAGTGGTTTACGAGATACGCCTTTATCGTTTAACTTAAAGCTTATGTCGTGTAGTTACTACAAAACTTCTTTTATGACTCTCGAGCCGAGCACAATTTCATCATTGTCGGACCGTGGCCGACAGATACTGAGGTACAAGAGTACTACGTTTCTTGTGTTACACCAGGCCCACGTTTAACCGCGGGATGATATTTCGCAGACGATAACTGGTGGTCATTTCGCTTTATGATCTCGTAACGTGACCGATAACATCGGCGAGTCTACGATACTGATACACTTGAAAAGAATAACTTTCTTTACGTCGATTCGTTAAAATAAAGTAAAAGAATTCACGTAAAATCTCTCTTTAAATCTCTTACTAAAGCAGACTTAGTACTGTACTATAAAGTAGAAATAAAAAGCGATTTTTCCAACGCTTAAAGGAATATTTCTGTTAACTGTTCATGGTAATTTAAATACAATTCCGTTTGATTCTAGCGATTTGATTATAGTCTAAGTGTATTAAATTTTATATACTCACTTCGAAGTCCGTGAAGGCTTTGTACGAGAGAACCAGGCAACCGCCAAAGAATATACAAGTGGCCAGATTTCTGGTGTCCGTAAAAGACGTAACCAAAGGAACAGACCCCATCTGCCAGTCGTGCGAGAGTATAGCCGGACACAGGAGCAACCAACAATTCAGCGCTGCCAAGTAGCAAAAAGTCAACAATCTGAAATTAAGAATAACAAACTGTGATTAGATCGTGTATTACATATGCAGTTGTATTTTAAATTGATAACAAACATATTCAAAGGTACAATTATTAATATTAAATATATTTATTCCGTCAAATACAACAGTAGGCTAACAATATCCGTTTGATTCTGATTTGGCCGCTCTAAAAATTGTTATACTTATTTGATGTTTACAACGAACAAGTTTATCGCCCTAATGCGTTTTTCAAAGAAAATTGGCTGCTCGATTGTCGCGACGAAGACAAGTTCTCGCGATCGGCATTGTCCTCTTGGCACGAGGTGAAGAGGTTGGTCAATGAGGCCTAGAGTGGTATCCTCCAGTTGCTGACATCGAGGTTCCATTTTCTCACTATCAGCATCTACCGATATAAGCACCGATATAATGCCCTCCCCCAGTATCTCTATGGCGAGCGTCTGTACGATCTTCGACGAGGATATTCTCGGTGTATCGTCGCGCTTCGTCGGGACGGCTTACTCGGCAAGTCTATTGTCTCGCAAACAAGCCCACGCACACTATGGGCCATATAACGCGCCGATAAGTATTCGGTCGCGCCGTTGTGAGTTGCTAATTCCGATGGCTCATGAGCCCCTCTAATTGTTCCCGGCGCCAGATGCGGCAACACACCCAGCATCGGCTTTATTCACCGGGTAGTCGAAAAGTGAATGAGTAACAACAGGCCGCGAGATCTAAAGTCTCTCTTCTCTCAGTAAATTTCCCGGTTGATACAAAAGCGTGAATTTATCTATGTGTAAAGATAAGAGAAACATCACAAAATTACGATGGAAATACGATGGAAATTTATAACGGTGTGCGCTGTTACATCGCGATCGTTATATATCATCGCAGGTTAAATAAATTTTCTCTGCCAACCATTTTTGATAACTTATATTCCGCCAGTAATATGACTTTTTAATGTATTGTAATGAGAGAATCACTGTTTCCTCTAAATGGTACATCAAAACGTACTGAGAGGCATTAAAATTTAAATATATAGGGAGAAAGAGTTCCTAATTGTTCCCTTGGCGCAAGAAAAATCTACATTCTGTGCAGCGATTGTTCTAAATGTCCCGCGATTAACGACATTTATCCCTTTGTTATTTCGTGCTTGAGCACGTATATTGTACTGCTACTTGCTAATTAATATCCATCTCTTTGATAGTCGGGAAGTGAAAAAACGCAATGTAACTCTGAGAAAAAAAAACGAAGACAATAATGTATCTCGGCTCTGAGCGGCCGTCCTTTTTCTGCATAATTTTTCTTGCAGCCGACCATCTATATTTTCATTTTGTTGAAATGATTGATGAAAGCTCCTGCATCACGATTTCGCGAGACACGGGAATTGGGAGCTGCTGATGCAGGAATAAGGGGCGATCTGAAATGTCAAAATAATAATTTGTGGCATATGTCAAGCGCGACGCACGTACTGCCATATGAAAGAGCAGGATTTTCCCGAGAAAACGGTCGCATAGAGAGTGACATATTCCCGCACGTCCACTCTTTTTGGAAATCGCGGGTATTACAGAGATTGCTATAAATCTAGGAAGGATATTCTCAGATTTGTGGACTTTCATGGACTTCCATAGACTCGCCCAAACAAATATCCGCTTTTCAGAGCTAGACTTCCATCGTAGTGCGCCAGTTGGTAATAGATAATAGTAGTGGTAGTAATAATAGTCAGAGACGTGCTTCTATTTTCGTTTGCCAAACACATAAAAGCGAACGAATAAACTTATGAATAAATTTACCGGCACATGTGTAAGGGAGCAAAAGAATAGTGAAAGAAACTTATTTCTTTTATACTTTATATTTTCTTAATTTACAAATTATTTAATCTTTCTTCATTTGCAAGTAAATATATAATGTTTATTATCTCCTATATTATTTCTTGTTTATTAACAAAAGCATATTAAATTGGAAATTTTTAATACAGAAAAATTAATCAATTGGTTCAATTAAGACCATTTTCATTAAGATGGTTCGCGCCAGACACCGTTTCTTGTTGGTCTTACGATCGTTTGTCAAGCCGACGAACTTCAGAAAAAGCTTTCCTTTGAAGCCGTCATTCGCGCAGAAACGCGATGTCATTAGCTTTTAATCGGAGCGTTCCATCAATTTACCCTCTCTTTCATTCAGCCGCCCTCTTTTTCCTCTATACCTTCGTGATATGCGAGTATCGATTCTGTCGATGCTCATAAGCGGTAAACTTTTCCGTCCATATTCTTATATTAAAGTATTGTTGGCTTCCAAATTACGCCCATTGTGTCAATCATAGCGAATCTATACCTCACACACGAAAAGCAGAGAGAAACCAAACCTCGGATTAATATAAAAATTATTCATGAGTCGTCAGTAATATTAGATGTACTTGTCACCCGTTATTAACATTCGCTTAGAATGTGTCCGAAAGGAGGATGACAATTTTCAAAGCGCTTCGAAACGATCAATCATGGTTGAGAAATTCATGAAACCAGGTGCAAAGTGGAAACTTTAATCGACGCTCGCGTGATAAGTTCTTCGCGCCATCGTCCGTTCGTTTCGTCATCGCCGGCACGTAAGAACTTTGATCTCCCGTACATGCTTTTGAATTCAGATGAAAGCAATTTCCCTCGATTACCAGGCCGAGGTGCAAGATAGGCTACGATCGATTCGCACGTGTTCCTAAGCATTCACTTGGCGATTTCGAAGCGAGATTTATTGCATGCATAATCACGCAGCCTCTAAGCACGCAAACTGGCATCATTTTTCTATGTCAAATTTTTCAGATAGTCACCCCATTTGCATAAATGCAATTTCCAAGCGCGAAGTCATGGATCATGTAATTAAAAACACGTGCATACCTGTAACAATTTGTTGGTAATGTTTTTCACACTATATCAATTGAAATGTAAAACACTTAGGCAACGAAATGCAAATACACATTTTAGTATAAAGATATAAAACCAGATATCTCCACCGATAAAATACATTTTGCTAATGCGCATTTGTGTTGTGCATTTTCCTTTACCCTATAATGTAGTGTTTTTATTCTGAACTCTCGGAATGTAGACTAAATTTAGACGCTTCAGCGATATAATAAATTATCAATCTTCTTGCGAGACAGCGCATTTTGTTTCGAGACAGCTCGTATTGCGTGAATAATCGCGACGGTCGCTGTGAATCGTTATAACCGAGAGGAATAAATTGCGCGTCTCTGAGTTATGTTACATCGTTTCTATCATAAATTATCTTTTGCGTGATCAATGGTTTTTCGTCGCATTTCCGCGCGCGTTCCTCTTTTTTTTCTCTCTTTTGCAAAAGCGTGACACTGAATAATCTAATTTTCGGATTATCTCGTTATTCTCATCAAAGGATCTCTAAAAAAGTAGAGGCGATCGACGCTGTTGCGTACGAAGCGATTGACCGGGAAACGACACGATATCGTGAGAAGAGTGACGGTGCGGGAAGAGGTCTCCGTAATAGAGGTTTATTGGCAATTAATCTTGCGAGCCGGATGTGCCCGCTTCGTCGGGCACGATACACTTCCGTCTCAGCGAGCGACCGGTAAACCGAGGAGAGATGTATTGCGCCGTCCCACACGGAATCAAACGTACGTCCTTCTCTCCGTCCTTCCTCCCGTCGATGCCAAACCTCCGGTGTACGCGCCGTGCGTCTTTGTCAACCGCACCGGAAGTGTATTGTTCCCCGAGTACCTCCGGTGCTCGCAAGGTGCCCATCAACCTGATCGAGCGGGCTAACATACATAAGTGGCGTTATCTTTTCCGAGTTCACATTACGTGGTGTCTAATGCGTTAAACTTAACTGAAGTGCATCTATATCATCACAATATAACATTGACAAAGCGTGGAGTTGATCGCCCGTTACGTTCATGCGTTTATCATAGTTATCATGCTTTCCACGCCCACGTCAAATTATCCCATGCGAGGGTGGTATCCTGAATTAACTCTCTCTCTCTCTCTCTTTCTCTCCCTCTTCCTCCCCTGCCCCCCCCCTCTCTCTCTCTCTCTCTCTCTACGCAAGAGTATCGATTTTCTTTAATATTTAATAGTTCGATTCTGTTCTGGCGGTGTCACAAAGAGAACAATAGCACGCATCGCTGCACCGTTTCCGTGAATAGTAGTAATTCCGTCATCAAATTTAACCTCGATGATCGGATACGCGACCTGCGATATTGCGGTTTGATTTTCAATCGACCACCGATAGAAATGCGCGCCACGTAGAATTCGAAAAAAGGTCGCGCTTGCCACTATTCGTTACCGCGCTCATCGCCGGACTGCAGGAACCATTATTATAGATAATTATTTTTATTGCGAAACGAATCGCCATTTGGGCTATTATTATTTCGATCGAATCATATTAATGGTTATCTGTAATGACGATAATCATCCATTTGGTGTGCGTTCTCAGTTTCTTTAATTAAGAATTGTCATAAGGGTGAAAACAGAAATGGTTCGAAGCACGGCATACGTAGATATTGCATTCAACTCGATCCACGTTTTCCGCTTAAATGCACTCAACCCTTCGCGCTTGCAACTTTTCGTCGTGTTACAGCCATGTCGTTTAGACGTTGCTCTTCGGAAATCGGATTTTCTTCCCTCGTTGTTAATGGTTCGTATTAGTTCGACTCGCGCAAATTGTTTTAATTGAACGTACACGAGAGCATCGGAACTCTCCAGACCGTAAAGAAAAGAATAATTAACGAACGAGCGATAACGTCGGTACTGCTTAGAGTCGTGTTTTGGGATATAAATGCGAGAAACGTGCTGTACTCATGCTAGCAAGTTCATAAAGAATTCTTGCTAATTAAGAGCATTCGATCGAATGGCGTGCAAAAGGAATTACATCCATTATTGAACTTCTATATATAAAATAAATTTTCTTTGCGTCGCACTGTCTCTCTGTTAATTATTTATTCAACGTGTTGCGCTGTTAATTGCCGCATTACGATACGATATTTGATTATGCTTCATTAAATATACTCAAGAACCATATATTTCTCGATTATCCTTTGTACATACATTATACTTCATACAACATATACATTGGCGAAGCAACATTCATCGATTAATGCACTGTGCGCTCAATAGACTATGATCGGATGGAATTGATGTAACACGAAATTGGATTGAAATGCTATTTGCAGAATAGTATGCAATAGTTATATGCTTTATTGCTCATAAATGATGCAGCCGATAGTAATACTGCCGAATCATTTAGTTCATTATACGGTTAATTTTGTAACAAAGTTGCGTTTTTTCCTAAAACTGATAAATGCATGTACATTGACGTTATTAGGCGCTAATGTAATTAGTCCAATCTGCGAGGATAAATTTCCTCATCGTAGTTAAACGCTCAATCGCGTATAAACTTTGGCCACGTATGTCCACACATTATTTCTGATATACTCTCGCAGGGTAGTTTCAAACTTTGTGACGAAGGCCGAGACTGGAGGCATTAATACGGTTTTATGTAATTTACTTGAGAACATTAAGCACTCGTCTACCTATCTGTCCAAAATTACTCTAAGCTTTTCATATTCTGTTACAAAGCATGTATTCACATAATCTTATTATTGATCAAACAAAATTAACGTGAGCCATATATATTCTTTCAAGTTAAATTGTGAGAGAAAGAGAACATATAAGAGAAAAATTTTTATTCCGTCAAAGAATGCAACCCCATTTGCCTATATGTGATTCTGCGAATTCTTTCGCACTGTGATATTTCTGAAAATAATACATTGTGTCGCGAGCATGAAAGTAAACAGAGGAAAAGCGGGAGATAGAAAACAGTGACAGCAGCAGAAAGTGATAGAGTTAGTAGGTGGGTAGGTCTCTACGCAGATAATTTGTGGCGTGCAATCCCGGCCCAGCTACCCAGCCAGAATAGGTAAGGCGTAAGCTACACCCATTTCGCAGTAATTTACTCGACTACCACCCCTTCTCGAACGAGTGGAGTCGGAAGCGGCAGGGTTGATTGATCGAAGGCGAAGCACATCGCCTCGCGCTCGTGGTAGGATACGCCGTCAGTCTTGGTTACTAACATACGGAAACTGATGACGATCCAGTTCTACGTACGGTCGCGTCAGAATGGATTCAGGAAACGCGTACAACGAAGCCGCACGCTGCGATTTAGCTATTCCACTGTCGACGCCACCTCTCGTCGCGCGAATGCCACTCCTCTGGTATCTATATTTCTCCAACTGCACATTGTAATGAATGGAAGACGTAGGTATGGATGATGACGTACGGAGATTTCGGGTCTGGGATGAAACATTCAGGGTTCAACGCATAACCATGTATATCAGATATGTCGTTGAGGGATTGTCAACGACATCCCCTGTCTCGTTGTTATATCCGGCCACGTTTGCGTATCCACGTTATAATGATATATGTATACTGACAAGATCTCTCAGGAATTTCAAGTTTACAACCTTATTCCCACCTTATGAAAGAAAGAGTAGCGTTCATCAATAAACTAGTCTATTTCGATAGTGTCCCTTCGCATGAGATAGGCCATAAAGGATTACTGACGTTTTATCGTCGCTACAAAGTGATATGAGTGAATTGAGTATGGGATCAATATAAGGAAATTTCTATCTCGGTGTCAGTTATTGTATGAACAAAATATTTATTATATAGATCAATTTTAATTCTTTTTAAATATATATATATATATATTAAATTATTAATTATTAGCGTATATAAGCATTTAAATTTCAGAATTGTGAAAAGATGTCCGGATATTATATGCAAACTGATATAGATATACGGTTATCGAATTTATGACATTTACATTAATAAATGTACGCACGTGTATCCACGGTATAACGATTAACATCTCACGATACTTGTCGATATATCAATTTTATACGAGACTAATTTTATTTAATTAAATCTGAACAAGAGACTGTCATAATTATTATGATCGATTTTTTGTAAATATTACCGCGAGCGATTTAATAATGCTCAGTAACCATTTGTAATATTTAAGATTAATGCTTTCTACATGCAATACACAAACATTTCTGTTCGGTCTATATAATAAATACTTTATATCTTGTTACATCGCATATAAATCCATGTATATTTCTGGAGCAATAATATTCAGCGTGTAAATCCCAGTTGCATTTTGTATGTAATTCTCAAGTGAAATATCGATAACACCGATGGTAAATCGGAAGAGCTAATACAGTTCTAGAGCCACCATTACTACAAGCAAGAAATCTCTTAAGCTATTAAATTTATTCTATTCCCTATCAGCAATAAAGCATTTATTTAAGCGTCATCTAGAACAATGTTGTTCCACTGCACATTATTATAGAATAACTTTTCTATTGTAATAATATATATATTTTATATGAATAGATTTGATATTTATAAGATATATATAATAACAATATTAAATTTATTGCACTTTCTCTCTCTCTCTCTCTCTCACTCTCTCTGTCTCTGTCTCTGTACAAACATGATAGAAAAACAAGAGATTAAACATGAGAGAGATATACGTAAATAGTGAGGCACCAACAAAACTGGTGCTACGAACCAGAAGATGAGTTGTTAATTAAGATATAAATATATATTTTATTGCAAGATATTAATGATTAGAACCGTACAACTGTATGTATCTAATCTTATATTATTAATATCTCGCAATTGATGTGACACATTCGAACCTGTATAGAAATATCATTTGCGTAAGAAAACTGACGATGTGGCTTACCCAAAGTGCTCTTAGAGGCTATAGGAAATTTATGTCATACCGTATCAGTTAGTCTGAGACATTCCGCGGCTTCGAAGCTCGGTGTAAATGCGTGCTGTTAACCGCGCTCTACATCTTTAAGGCACCTTGGATCCGCCTCTAAGGCATCGTATACGGAGGAGCGACGAAATTTCGCGGCCGTACTGACTTAATGTCCTCTAAAGTGGTTAATGGATAATTTAACGTCATTGCGCAACCCACACAAACGTGTGCGAGGATGGGCGCGTGTCGTGGTAGCTTCGCGATGAATGACTTACATCTCACGTGTATTTCACGTTGGTGCTTCCAAGATTGTTCATGTAAGTGACATCAAACGAGATATAATTTCGCCGGAGTATGTAAAGTTCAACGTTTACTCGTTATATATATATATATATATATATATATATATATATATATATTTGTGCACATTCATGAGCAATAGATTTAGTATCATTGGATCTTAGATGTCTAAGTTTGAGATAAAACTGTTTTATTTATAACAGTAGATTTGCCTGGTTTATGATATACTAATCTGCACAAACATCAACATTTTCTTCACTATGCATAAAAATGTAAAAATTTCGAGTAAAACTAGACAACCAGTGACGAAGAGTAGAGAATGGACCAAACTATTGAGAACCAACGAAGCGAAATCAAGTGCTTTTCTCGCACATAATAAACATAATAAACAGTAACATCTCAGGGAAAAGCGCAGTCCAAATGGCGGATGTCTTTACTATCAAGAAAGCTTTTATCACATTCTAAATTTTCCTTTTTATAGGCTTTATTTCTTTTACACTTTATTTCTTTTTTACCTTATAAATCGAAAATAAAAAATAAAATAGGATTTACAGAACAAGGGTTATCTTAGAAACCGTTATTGTACTCGCTTCTACGGCTTGCCATCGATCTATGAGGTGAACCAAGATACCGACAGACATTCTCGAGTTTCGAAACATCCACTCGTCTCTCGAGCATCGGCTAATTGGATACTCCGCAGCCGACACCCGCGGTGACATTTTCTTCTTATAACAATGTTTCTTTCTTCTTGTCTTTATTCGTCGCAGATGACGTGTATTTTCCGTTTAGTCTCACAATTTCTAAAAAGAGCTGAAACATGACTCGTTGAAAGACGATGTAACAAAGTATTATGTGCTCTAAAACAATGCACTTATAAACTTTGTGTTACATACCGCGAATTCCACCATAAATAACGGAAGTGCATTAAAAAATCATTGCAAGGCGTTGTACGAGATATGAAGAATAAAATCCATTGCACACAAGAAACATGTTGAAGAAAATGGCCCATTAACAGGTATGCTGGTAACAAATTCTTTGATGTAAAAGTGAAAGAGGAAAAGAATCATAAAAAAGCTGTTTGATATCAACTTTGTTGCTTTGTTCTCGTATATGAAGTATAAAATTTACTACCGCGGGGGATTCGTTAGAGAACAGTGCCTAGACCCTCCGGATATAACTAATTACGCGCACTCAGCGGTGTCGTCGCAGTAGCTTTGTCAGGAGCGTTTTATCTCTGCGCCGGAATTTTCACTGTCCAAAAAGAGTGCTCTGCCCACGTGCATTCTCGTTGATCTTGCGAAAGATAGGATAACCACGTTGTGATCATTTAGTTCGTTTTCATTACACAGTTACGTAATTAAAGCCAACACGCCGTATCGCGTTTGTCGCCAAGTCGCTATTTTTGAAAAATAAGTTAAAATGTATAGATAGATTTTACTAGACACAAAAGACATTATCTTAATTACATGTGTTTACATATCTGACAAATCATTTGCTATGTTTTTCCTCGTTTGCGGAAAGAAGATATTCTTCTCCGAGACGTCTATCTTTGAGTATCGAACATTTATTTTCTGCAATTATTTAACTGCCGAGTTTTAAATGTTCCCGTAAACGATGTTAATTATCTCACATCGGGTATATCATCATGCAATCTTTACGGTGAACTCGCAACATGAGAGTTTATGGAGGAGAATGAGGATGGAATTCCGGGAAGGCGCGCAGGTGCTTGAATAGGACATAAATTATAACAAGAGTATACGAAGTTGCTACGGGAAAGTACTTACGGTGAGAAAGAAGCGCATATGTCCGTAGTTGACTAGCGGTATTAACCGAGCGTGGTGCGCGAATATTCGCATACAAAAATACGCTCCAAATCGTAAATCTGCCCTGTTCTTAGGTTAACATGTGAGAAACGGTTCTGCATATTCCCATAATTTTGAAGCTCGTGAACTTTATATCCGGCGCTTTTTTGCCAGCTATTACACGAGCATTATAATCCCGCGATAACCAGTTATTGTTATTTGAATTTATTGAATATATTATTTACAAATATATACGAGAATAAAATGAGAGATTAACAAAATACACTTTGATCAATTAGTGGACTAATAAAGGGGAAGGGTACTTTCCTTCGATTCTAACGTAGAAAGGAGAAATGAGAGAGCTTTGAGCTTAGCGCCATTTACTGCGGAAACTTCCAATCATAAGAATTAATCATCCGGCAATGAGACGTCCGCACGAAAACTGATCTGTAGATTTAACGCCTCGATGGATTATCCAGACGGGAAACAATGAGTGTGAGCTTCACTATTTTTCGTTCTCGACTGGTATCTTCCATATATTTTATTTCATCGCATTAATATGAAGTTTAATATGAAAACTTTATATAAAATATGATAATTCCCGATTATATCAAAGGCTTATCACAGTTTTATTCATCCACAAGATTTTCGGATCTATGGAGACAAAGCGAAATAACAAGCACTACAAAGTATTTTCAAAGGCCGCTATTTGCAATATGCAGCAAAGTATTTTATGCGAACAAATTGAGATACGCGATATTAAAATACAGAGAGTAATACTTCAAAGATGATTGAACAGGACTTTCAGGAAAATGGCCATGAGAGCGCAGATACAAATTTTCTCGTAACAATATTCTCGGTCAAAGGATTACGTCATAAAGACATGCTATTATACATACAGCTATGGAAATAGAAGCGAGAGAGCGAGAGGCGTTATATTACGCTCTATCGCTATCACATGCATGAAGTTCCATCGCTCGTGCATGATTGTCAGTGCACCGTAAATGACTGGTGCTGCATACGTTTGCATTTTCGCATAACGTAGCTCATAAATATGAAAGTGAGTTTCAACATCCTCCTTGGAGAAAATCACGTCAATACGCGACAACATGGTTCGACTAGCTCTCGCTGAATTGTAGCGCGGTTTCAATGATTCTTGTTCGATTTAAAATCCAACAAGCGTCGCAGACAGCAACATTCATCTATTGTTAAGAATATTCCGAATTTCGACAATTACATGTGTCATTCACATATTGAATAAAATAAATGTTGAAAAAAAGGATTTATTCTCAGTGCACAAAACACGCGACTGAATAGAATTTCGTATGATTATTCTAACGGCTTCTCTATCGCAGATATTGATAAAAATTCAAAGTGCACTCTGTCATGTTGTGGATATCGTCTCATTGATATATATATCAAACTCACCTGCGTGTATGTAATTCAAATTCACAAAACGAAGGACTTCCTATAAATTTACTTTATGTGTATTATCGTTGCACAATACTCTGTACATAAATTTTTTATGCTCGCGCGTTATGATACTATAAGAAACAAAAGAGATATCGAAATCAAACGGAGAGGAAAGTGGAACAATCTTTTTACGAGGAAACTTACGTTAACCATTTATAGCGTATTCCTTCTATTTTCCGGGATATTCCGCAGTTCCTAAGAGGTAAGCTGTTTTATAAACTTATAAATCTCCTGAGAGTATTCCAAACGTACAAACGTAAAGAAGAAGTTTCAAGTTACTATGCTGCATAAATTCCAATGAACTCTTGCGGCGATTTAAAAAACACAATGAGGTCTTGCAGTAACCTCGGCAAGAGAGAGAGAGAGAGAGACAGACAGAGAATTGTTTCCATCATTGTTATTATAACGATGTTACATACCTGTATTTGATATACAATTCAGTCTCTACTATAATAATGATAAGAATTATTCACTAATGTCAATTTGAAACGCTAGAATATCCGTAACACATAACAACGTACACGTGTATATTAGCATTCTGAAATTATTAGTTATTATTATAGTCTAAATTATTAGTATTATTATTACAGTTTAAGCATAATTATTATATCAAATAAAAGTACATGATTAGTATTTATGATAATATAATTTAATGAATTTTATTATAGACGTAATTAAATATACAATTATGTGTGTGTGTATGTGTGTGTGTGAGTGTGTGTATGTGTATGTGTATGTGAAACTCCCAAATAATAATTTGATTATTACTACATACAATTTTATCATCAATCGTTTATATCCCTTGTAGACTGCGCCATATTCCACGACGAACTTAATATTATGAAACGGGAGTATCTTATAAAGACTTTATTGAGAAAAATCTCGTTCGCAGTAACATTCGTACCGTCTTACGAAGTCTACCTACCGCGTGTTAATATTTTACGACAAAGCCGGCGCAGACTACGGTGGATATGACACGCGTATGGCGCCTATAATATCATTGCACATGGGTACAGCAATAGACCGAGACACGACGGGGCGGACCCGACGTGGAATTAATCACTGCGAAGATCGTGCAGGCTATATACGCGAGTCTGTCGTAACCGAAGGGATCCTTTAACGATTCCATTTACCATGTACAAGCTTGACGCGGAAACCTCCGATACACTCTTTGGCTACTGTCGACAGTGAATTTCTCTCTCGAGATTCGTTCGAAGTTGCTGCACATCGCAACACATCTACATCGAATCTTTGCTCGAGTAATAGAAACAAGATTTTCTCGATGCCATAAACATATAACATTTACGTTAGTGTCCATGGCGCGTCGCAAAATGTAGTCCATTCGATTCTAGTCAACCCGGCGCACGATGCGGCACCGTTGGATACGCGTTGGTAAAATTGGATAGCGTGTTTGAATAAGGGAGTCGATGTCATGCGGCGATGTGAAATCGCGAATCTTGCGTGGCGCGAGGCGAGATTGAAGCGGTACAGCGCATCCTGCGTTGCAGCGAAGTCGTAATTGCGCGTTGTTGGGAGAACGTTGCGAAGCCCTTGTTAATAACAGGCGAGCGCAGGATGATTTATATCGTAGCCTATTTAGCGGCGATTAGCGCTTCGCGCAGAGTTACGCGCGCCAGTCGTCCGCTTAACAAGCTTAAACTTAAATTACCGTATTAATCGCGCAGCAGCACCGCAGGGTCTAACCGAGTAACCACCTGAGCGGCCGAGCGGTACACGCGATCGCAAATATGTCGCCCGGTATTTCTGGAACCTCGTAAACGTATAACTGCATTAGAGTGGAAACTCCATGCGCGCGACCTACGACATTCTGCCGGCAAATCTCCTCAAGTTGCAGCGTCACCAAAGGACACGTGCCACCGCGTGCGCCGCATGTGCCGGCGCCCTCGACGAGGAGGATATTTCGAGGACAAGGGACCGGGGGATAACGGAGGGAGGATAGAATTTTGAACGATGTGGGACGCTATACCGAAACGCCGGTCCGATGTAAGCTTGCGCGATCGTAAATTCCGCGAAACGACGGTACATCCGGCCAAATTATACATCTCGTAAAATATTCCCACCCGGTTTCTAGCAGACAGCTTGAAAGTATTTCGCCTAATATCCTCTTTCCCTCCGGTTCGTTTCTTCCTTTCACTCGACTGCGGGAAGGCGAAGAGGGTGGAAAGCTGGGATTGTACCGGGGAAGGAAGATGAATAAATACGGCGGTAGTTCAGGCACGGGAGGACAGAACACCGGTTCCAATACGTTTCTACATGTCACAGAGATGATAGAGTGCGATGATAAGGACAAAACAATATTTCTTAATATGTTAAAATTATCGAACATTCCGTCCTTTAAAGCAGTAATTAGAATTTCCGTTCTTCACTTCCGTTCTTTTTTCGTATTGTCAGTGAGAAACGAAAGCGCATCCATAGAATGTCGTGTTTAATTAGCGTTCCTTCATCAGTCATGTTAGAAAGAGGGATCTCTCTCTCAGACTGTACGGTCACGTATGAAAGAAACGCACAGAAACGGCGGCTTTTATTATGAAAATGTAATGGTATAACTAATTAATTTTGTAGAGCAGGGAGACTAATTGCATTAGGTTTATGACTGCTTCGAAAGATGCGCTTCTGTAATTAAGATAATTTTTCACGAGCGTGAAAAAGACTGCCTCCGTTTCGTGGTGCTTGCCGTAAAAGGGCTCTAGGAGATGAATATATTTCGTAGTCTCGTCATGAACGGAAGTTTTGCGGCGTCGCGTCGAGAGAATCACATCGCGCGACCATTTCCATTTTCCATCTACATGAAATGTCAGGACACGTCCGTTCCTTGCGAGACGTAATAGATACGGCGGTCATGCGATATCGTTGAACTACGGGATATAGCGGAATCGGATTTACTGGACATGTTCAGCGAGCCGTAAAATCGGATCATATATTAGAAAATTTTTCGCCGGCGTACGTCGACAATTGCGGAATTCTCTTCGAACGCCTATAATGCGCCATCGAGAAATTTTCTAAAAACGATAGAGAAAAATCGAGAGGTTGTCGAGTGGATTAAAATTGCGAATCGTGGTATCGCTAGTACCGTCTTCGATGAGATCAACTGAGAGATTTTTCGAGTAGCATCGAAGTGTTGCACAGCCCTCGAACTCTTTGAGGGCAAGACTTTTGAGCGAATCGGAGCAGCGGGACGCATCGCGAATCTGTTGCAAACAGGCAATTGGAGTGGAAAAGTTGAGCAGACGAGACTTTCGATTTAATCCGAGCACAAATCGAAAATTTTTCTCTGGCTGACAGTCAACTAACGCTTCTGAATTTCAGGTGTGGCAGAGATGTAACATTAGAAGAAATTTTAACTCAAATATGGATGAATGGACTGAATAAAAGATAGTCTTTATGATGTATTTTTTTAATACTACTTGTTCTTAAAAATCTCTTTTCCTTGGAGAATGAATATAAGAAAGATTATATGAGTAAAAGAGAGTCCTATTTTTCTTTCTACGTTCATAATAATTAGAATAGGATATATTCATATATAATAATTATATTCGTATAAATCCATTCTCTTACATTTTATGTCAGTTTCGTGAAATTAATCGGGTAAATGCCCGATTGGCACTAAGAACACATTCTTTCACAGAGGTGCGAGAGCAAACAAAACAGTATGGCAGCTTAAATGTTTCCAACTGCTGAAAGCACCGGGCGAGAGGTGAATACGGGCTGAATCAGATCAAAGGATAAAGTCGTCTTGTTTCCATTGTCATCCAACACTTTGATCTCACGTATACGCGATACGTTACTCCTCAACGAGGGACAATGGTATAAAGTTTCCAGTCGTTCTCAATCGCTGCGAGTTTTGAAACGTTGTAATAGGATTCCACGTCGCGACTCGCGTAACATAAAGGATTTATACAGATACTCACCTGACGTGGAAACAGGGATGAAAAGCAGCTGGATTATCCTGCGCGGAGAAGTTCGGCAAAGTACCATGAAGTAGAGCGAGCCGTACCACAAGAAGTATGCTAAACTGCAAACATTAAATAGTCGATAAATTTTCATGTTGTTACAGAGACACATCTTTCTTTCGAGTACTCATAGAAATGTCCAGATACTTTATGACAAATGTGGATTTAAAAGCTTCTATAACGTTTAAACCAATGCTCGAACTAATTTAACAAACTCGTTATTAATATTTTTATTAATACTTTTGGTACTAATAAATAGAACAAATTTAAATTATTAAATATAAAATTTTGTGTAGCAATGTGAATATTAAAACGTGATTAAATCAAGTGTCTCCTTTTTTTTAATTAAAATGCTCGTATTGCATTTATTTATAAGCGCAAGTGTCACGTTTTACATTTATCCGTCACAAGTTACAAATTGTAATTGTATTTTTGTATTTATATAACAGAAAAATGACATAAGAAAGTGACTGAAACTGTGTGCTTTCAAGCAGTCTCTTAAATAATTTACTCAGTTTATTGATTTACTACATGACGCTAGAGAGACGTAAATACAGAAACACATAAACTATTACGATGTGGTGAAGTGAATCAAAGTAGAGTTAATGGCTCAAAAGTGAAGAGACAGCAAAGGCAAAATTGCGCATTCGTATGCCGTAGACTCATGATATGATTTTCTCTTTGCGTTAATTATTCATCATCTGCAAGATACGTGGCGAGGAAGCTAGTAATACATCTCGCAATAATGTTACTAGTCGACACGACGCACCAGTCACGTCTTGCTAAATGGTTTAATTAAGTAACACGATTCGCGGGTCTGAATAGCAAAGAACGAAAGGTAGTCGCTTCGCAGTCTCTCTTGCGCCAAGACGTCGTCACGTTCACGCAAGGGGATGACACGGGACCGTCGTCACATTTCCGTCACGTCCTCTGCAGAGCTCGCTAACCCAATAGACGTCCGTACCATCCTCCGATAGACCACTCTCTATCCCTTATTCCGGAGTTATCCGAGGGCGTCGTTGGCCCTCTCACTGTCTCTCCGCCTTTGTACCTACGTCGGGATCTCTCTCGCTCGCATTCTTGTCGGCCGACAGACACGGCAGTGAGTGGTTCTGGAAGGGTTGGAGAGTCGGACAATATCTGCCAATTCGAGGTATTCATATCCTCCAGGATCGAAGTCGACAGACGAGGGTAGCGTCCATCCTAAGCGGTCATACGAACACGTCGTATATACGTAACGCCGTCATCGAAACGCCGCATTCTGTCGAGACGTCCGACACCAATGCCGGCCTTGTTCTTCGATGGGAAGCTCTTGGAATATTGTATTACGCCACCGCCAAGATCCCGGCTGACCTACGGAATACGGTGAACGGGACGGAAATTCAATTCCGATAAATATCCGATGCGCACGAAATGTCGCATCGCATATTGATGCAGCTTTTTTTTTCCGACATTGCGAACTTTCAACCGCAGATGAATACACAATCGTAATGCTTTGCAACGGTAATGACCAGACGCAGTAACGACGAAATAATAGATTAAAAATTACGATACATTCTCTGCAGATTAATATCTGTTATTCTTTTAAGATTAAGATTTTCTTTCGATAAAAATCCATTCTTTTAATACGTTTGATTAATTATCGATTGATTCGATAATGCACGATGAAAAAACCAATCGCGATAATGCATTTCTTGCTGGTATAACAGCTTCGATCGTAATTCGTCTTTGATCGCAATATCTTAAGGGAGTGTAAGACAAGCGAGAGTTAAGCGTTAAGCCAATCAGATAACAGTGAGCATAGCAATGTACAATCGGTAAACAGCGTATGTATCTCTCTCTCTCTAATGGATTGGCCTATTGATTAGGTTTGTCACCTTAGATGTTAGCTGTATAACGTGTCCTTAGCGCGCGTATCTTCCGATACAATAACGGTGATATTTTAGTGCAGTCAGTTCGTTAACAATTCAAAAGTATTTTAAATTAATTCATTTACAAATGTCTGTACCTAAAATTTCTCTCTAAAAACAGAAATTCTTTGCAGCTTTAATTAGTTTCTTCGTATAATTAATTTAAAAATTAATTTTTCCAAATATAGGAACATAAAAAATGCCCTGTCTTATTTATAAGTAACGACATATTATTTGGCAAGTAAAATATCAAGTTTTCTTATCTCAGTTTACTCGAATAAAGGAATTGTGAAACTGACAGGTTATGTTTAACGCTAGCCAAAGTATAGCATTCTAGTCTAGGATATTAGTGCTTTTTACCGGCGATGAAGACTGAGAAGCATCGTTGAGAACGACGTATCTGAGGATACGTGTAAGTGCTACGGAATGGCGGAAACGACAGGGGTGGAAAGAGATCCGGGATATGTAGATAACTGTGTGAGGGTAGGTCGTGTGCAAGCACGCCTCCCTCGTTCGGCGGCATAAATTAGCATAACTCAGAATCGTGTTCGGTTAAAGTACTTTCCATGCGCAACCTTTATTCCCGCATTGGCCCACGTGATGGGTCGTGCTGCCCTGACTTACCACAATACGTCTGAAGGACAAAATACATTATTTAGCAATTTCTGTACCGAGGGAAATTATACAATTGAGTTTACTGCCCAATTATATGCTGCAGAATTTTAATGCGCAGCTTGAAACTCTGCTACTTCAAAAACAGTCTTATTCCTAGAGAAACTTAACTTGCAGAAAGATTAATATAATTTATAGAGAAATTAGTAATGTAGAATTATTGGTTTATATAATATTACATCATTTCACAATTGTTAAATATTTCATAGCTAATGCTTGTTTGGTAATGAACACGTTACAGTTACACAACCATTACTGATTGTGAGAGATATGCTATCCTCGGATCTTTATCGAACGCTTTCCCGTGTTGGTAAGAATACTTGATACGAGACCGTCTAAATTAATTCACGACAATAAAGACGATGAGCGCCAGCGCTGCAAGACCCGACGTTTCTTAGGTATGAACATCAACGATAGTAAAGCGCCGAGAATTTAATAGCGTCTCATAAACTCCCTTTAGGAGTTACGCCCTACGGTGTCATGATCGACCAGCATGACCTCAATGGATTCGTGCCGAAAATACGAGAAATTCACATCCTTTATCGATAAAATTTTCCGCCTAACTCGAGACTCCTTTGAAGATTCAAGGCACTTCACGCCCGCGTGGATTTTACTAGAGAGAGAAAGAGAGAGAGGGAGCCTTCTTAAAAGCTTTACCATTCGCAAAAACTTTAAATCCCGTTTGAAAATCAAGTTTCAAAAGAGGATTCCAAATTAAACGCATAAAACGTTCGATCGAAATTAAACTGTGCAAGTTTTCTGCTCCTTTGAAGTGTATTTAAATTAAAATGTGATGTTTAACTTTAATGAATTCTAAAGGAAGATAAATTGATCATTTAATTATTGCCGTCACTTAACAAAATTAATTGCGAGAAAGGTGATTATTATCGTGGATGCCGATGGTAGGTCCGTGCCATATTTTCGATTGCTGTGAGCGTTATACAATACCCATTTATGCGAATCATATATCATCCTGTTGATCTTTTGAAACTGCCGCTATTTCATCCCACGCTTCGTTTGCTGCACAGTTTGTCTTGTGTTGCATAGCAGTTCGGGGAATGTTATTTATTTTCCGCGACTGTAAAGGGAAATTCTCCACGTCGAGTGTATCTATGGTAACGATCGTTAAATTTGCTTAAGGCACGAGTTGCTGTAAACATCGATGTCTGACTACAACCGGGCGATAAAAACGAAAGATATCGGTCGTTAAGAATTAATGCGGACACGGAATAGGGGATTCGTGCTAATTCCGCGGATTATAGAAGAGCGACGATCGTGTTTTCTTAACACGTAGAAAAATCCCCTTTTAGGCACAACGCCGAGTACCAGCGGCTACATTACAACAGTACGCGAATGTACGTGCATTTGCCAACAGTCTGTGATCACTTCATCAAGATTTTTATCTTCTTCTTCTTGATATCTTCGATAAATTCCCTGAATAAAGCAATCAAGGAATAAATCAATATTATACAATACGCTTCTCCCTCAATTGCCGTCGAGGCTTACTGAAGCTTGATTTTTCCGTTAATCCAGTTACGTGATAAGTTGAGGGGGTACATGGACCTAAAAGGATAAATATAGTCATGGACATCCCCTACAAATCCCTTGATAGCAGAAGTGCAGACATTGTCGGTAATACAATAATAACAAAGCCAGTCGCTCTTGCCACTCTGAAAATCCTATGGGACTTCCACGCACGATCGAATGTACATAGTGCGTTAAGGGGATTCCAATCCTCTTTGACCATTACCCACTCATCTATATTGCAGATCGTTATGGAGTCATTCTTCCTCTTGATCCTTTAGTATGATCGATTGCTTTCAACGGTCAATTTTAGAATGATAGTGATGCATTGAACATGTGTTGATGAATCCGTTTTGAGACACAAGATTTTGTCACGATATATTCACATTATTACTGCATATTATAAATCAAGGAATCGAGGGCGGTATACTTATAATAGCTACAATATAACCATTCAGTGTTTCCATCATTCCATAAGACGTGACTTTATTTGCTACTGTACTGAATTTATTTCAACTTACCGAAACGAGTAACGCCGCAGCACGTCTTGAAAAATATCTAGAATCGTCGTTCCACTTGGCTTCGAAAATAGACCTGTGAAATACATGTAGTAATGCAGCGGCTGTTTTTCGTATATTGCAGATTGTATTATACATCTGCCGTCGTGAATATAAAAAATATATCGAACATTGTGCCAGTACGCTATCACTATGATTAATAGTGCACCCAGTCAATGTTTGAAAAGAGTTTGCGTTCCGACACGGAATTTAAACTCGCCGAAATATTTTGGCCGCATTTCCTACCGTCACGAGAAGCACATTTACCGCTTTGGGACATGCGACATGGAATTCACGGTGATTTCATTGTCGTTGTACATGATTTTCGACGCGGAGCGAATAAACTTCGTATACCTTTCCCATCTAAATATTTAATTTTTCGAACGCGATACAAATATCCTGGACTAATTTTATTGATTCTGAGGTATTATAAGTAACTAAAATCAAAAGAGCTATATCAATTTAAAATTTACCTCAAGACATTAAACCTAACATTTCACCGTAACGGGCACGACGCTCCAATACCGAGCACTTAAACACTTACCTCTTGATTGAATGCCAGGAACGACAGAGATCGTAAAGAAGGTTTAGTGCCAGAACAGTAACGCCAGTTTCCTTCGCCAACATCGATAGGGCACCCAGACAAACGCTGGACCATACGTAAGCCGTCTGTTGGCTATAAAAAAAAACAAATATTTAAATATTAGATCAAAAAGTGTATAATTGGATTGTATTTTTTACATATTTAGAAAACACGAATCGATTACCGTGGTTCAAGTTTATAAATTTCAATTATTATTAGCTTTATTCAAATATTATACAATAATAGATTTGAGTCTATTCATTAAATATAGCTAAAGTTTAAGTACATGAGCATTTGTAAATCTTAATGCTTTATAATTTTTTTTTATTAAAAGTGTAGAGAGCGCAATAAAACATAATGTATATATATTCACAGAATTTGTACTTTTTTGTAAAAGATTTTAATTTAAGAAATAAATAAAAGAATTATTATAAATAGAATAATCAAAATCATTGCGAAAAATAATACTTTAATAATACAACTATATTTTTGTACAGATATATTTCATGACATTTTCAATATATTTTTCTTTTTCCGCTTCGAATAGAAACGTTGGTATCGAGAAACAATTCTCATCAAGAACATTGATCCAAAGACACGTAGGATTTATTCGTTTACGTTGGCTGGCATGTACATCAATCTATGTTGAATGACAGATCCGTTCTAAGATATCGCCCGGGATTTTAGGAACAACGAGACCAATGTGAGACTGGTCTATTGAGACAAGACCGTTACTCCTTGGGAACCCGCTCATAAAAACGAGGTAGAAAGACCGAGGCAAAGTGGAAGTGTTTCTTGCAATTTACATCAAAGCGCCCTAAGTAAGATTAATAGTAACTTGTCTCAGTAATAGCAAAGTGCGAATGAAAATTCACCGACTCAATAGAAAAGAAAAGCGATCGAGAGTCGAGAGAACGACGAGAGTCTTGACGATAAGCCAAATATATAATTGGAATTAATCATCGGCTGGGTTAATCGCCGAAGGATTTAAAAGTGAGGCTAGATGGTTGAAAGACTGAATTGAAGGCGGGGGAACTAAGAGACACTAGTTAGATAAAAAGAAAAAAAAAGATAGATAAGCATAGAGCGGGGTGATGAAGTAAAGGTGGAAGGAAACGAAGGAGAAAGAGTACTCAAAGGCAGCCAAGAGTAATCAATTTCCTAGGTTCGAAGACAAGCATCTTACCCTTCCGCCAGCTATTGGCCGCCCGATGCTAGCCCTACAGACAGAGTTTTACTTTCTTGTCTTCTGCAAACGTTCTTTTATGTTGGAGTACGATCTCTACGGAAGCTTTTTATGCTCTCACAATCGAGTCCGATTCTACAGATTTTTCGTCATGTCAGGCATTTCCGTGCAGTTTATTAATGAAATTTGCTTAAAGTTTACAATTAAGCCTCCTTACGATTAAGTAAACTTACACCCAGAAATAGCGATGTATATCTACCGTAAAATCGTGAAATGAATATTGTGTGAATAATATCTCTTCAGAAATAATTGAAATTGTTTTGTGCGTCGAGTCATTCTTCTTAGCCTTCGTGCTGAAGATCGATGTGAGTAACCCGGAGCACATTTACGATCCCACGTAACTATAATAGTAGTTTGTAGGGTAAATTAGTTTAGTTTATAATTTTCGGGCTCCATGTTCATGAGAACGAATAGGTCGCTGTTTTGGCGTCAGCCTGGCGTCGTCGCGACATTAAGTGTCGCCCGACATTCTTGACGTATGCGCAGCCCCCAAGTTCCCCTAGTTTGCAGGAGGATATACCAACTATATTCTAACTCCTAGATAATATATAAACGTGAAGTAGTATCAGCGTGGGATTTTTCCCAACTTGGCTAAATTCTCTTACTGCATAATTTTGAAATTTATATTTGTTGTACATATATATAATAAGTAAAGAGAGATGTGGGGATGTAAAAATTTAATATAACCGTGTATATCCATATTCTTATTTCGTTAATCTTAAAGAAGATTAAATGTGGAATTGCAGTAAAACTAAAAGTAAGACTTAAATTATTAATACTCACCCGTGATAGGCAAGAAAGGACAGCAAAAAGAAGATACACGCTAGAACATCCGCTCTGCCCACGATGCCAGTCACCTGCAACATGAAATGATAAAATACATATAATAAAAAATGGTAGATATAAACGCGATTGTCGCAATGCATAAGCGCTAGATGTGAATATGTGTATCTTTAACGTGTATATATGTATATACTTATATATTATACTCGCTAGAAACTGAAGTGCTCACTTCAGTTTCTAGCCTGGTTTCAAAATTTCTCTTCACTCAACAAGTTGCGGTTATACGAAAGCAATTCTTCGCCTGGATCGCTTTTGTTAGAAGCGAAAAGAGAAAGGTAGAGGCGCAATAGAGGCGAGAGGACTATGTCTAGATCCTCTTGGAAAATAGGAAGCGACAGCCTGATATTGGATTTAGCGATGTAACACGAGAAGGCTGATCCGGAAGATGTGTGAAGAAGCCAAACCAAAGATCTCTTTCGTGACAAACGAGATGATGGACAAGACGAGCGAGTACGCGAAAGTGCGAAAGAGAAAAGAAAGTGGGCGGAGCGTTAAGATTGTCCAAGTTATCGACAGCCCAGCACAGAGTGAATAACCGAGATTCTCAAGGATCAACTCCAGCCAGGGAAGCCGACCTGCTACCGGAAGCTGGATTTACTCACCGTACTCATCTCTCTTCCTTCCTTCCTTCCGCCCTACTGCGCTAGAGTACCAGGTGTACCTCTAAAATTTACGAACCCCGTCTATCACGGTGGGACGGCCGACCTCCCACCTCTTAACGAATTAATTCCATGGAGTCGCGGGGATACGATCTGCGAAAGGAATAAAGGCTGCGGGGCAAGGATAGAGAGAAAATCAGCGAATTTCTAGCATAAAGTTCTTTCTGGGAGGAACATGTTAGAATTCTGTCGGTTTTTGTAAGCCGATTATATGTTATAACTTTTATATATTATTAAACTTTTATATATTATTAATATATCCAGATATATTCTAACTGTTGGTGGTACCTATAAGCCAATTGTCTTGAATTCATCAGCCATTAATTAAAATATCATTAATTACATTTGAGTTATTTGATATAAATATTTGAAATAATTTGTAACAATGTAGCGTAAAGCTAAATGGATTATATTAACTATCAAGTGAATCATTCATATCTTATTTAGAAATACATACACATATATTATTCTCATGTGCTTGACAAATAATTCGAAGATGAAACAAAGACCATTAACGACGTTAATATTATCATTGAATTGAGAACTGTAATTATAGGAACGAGAGACATTGATGAATATACGCTTTCAGCGACGCGAGAGAGAACGGTGATGCAATTAATCATTCAATTATAGCAAAACAACACCAGGGAGGAATAACAACTAGCATTTATCTTCCAAATTTGGCATGATTTAGTATGTAAATACGAAATATGTGAAATACGAGCAAAATACACGATGCACTTCCGATGCTTTGCATAAAAATGGCAATATTGAAATATTAACAACGCGACATTTAAAATACATACCTTCTTCGAGAGAGAGACATCGTGTTGTTTTATATCGCACGGCTGATCGAATACTTAAACAAACATCGAACATTTCAACAAAGCCTGCGGCAGATAAACATTGAGTTGACATTTCATTACACTCCCGTTCTTTTTTTTTGTCATATCGCTATCCATACTCTTGCAGCAAGTGGACTCGGAGGAAATCACGCTCGGGGAAACAATACTCCGTCAACGTCAAGGGAAATGAAAGCCAAGTCCGAAGCAGGACCCGCTAGAAGTAAGGAACCATAACCGAAGGGTCTGCTTAAGATAACAGAGATTACGATGACCACTTTGCGACTAGATTCCTTCACGCGCCTCTTCGGCACCTGTCAGATTTATAGCGAGGGATAATGGTCAATTGCGAAAAAAGACAAATGGCCGATAGGGCATTGTTCTAACTACGAATGATGGGCCATTGAACGATAGAGAAACAAATGCGAGGTGATACGGAGGATAAATGAATGATCAAAATCGTTTATTATGCGTCGATGGTCATAGAGCCCATTTGTTTCAATCCACTTTATACATCAATTCTTTTCACGTTCCATCTATATTCCGAAAGCTCGATAGGCTTAGGTTATTTTTCATTCTTAGCAGAATATACGAACATATTACTGAAATTTATATTTAGCATAGATGAAGAT
Source organism: Tetramorium simillimum (assembly GCA_011636635.1). Lineage (NCBI taxonomy): Eukaryota > Metazoa > Arthropoda > Insecta > Hymenoptera > Formicidae > Tetramorium > Tetramorium simillimum. The sequence goes on from VBVQ01000524.1 coordinate 36,644, forward strand.
CTATTATGTGGAATACGTTCCACATTTACGCAGTTACGAGTTGAGGAATTTAGACACAAATAGATATGAACTAGTGAAGGTTGATGCGTTCGTTCGACTCGATAGTTTGCTCTAGTTTATACTTAGTCGAACTCCATTAGCATCTCACTCGTTCTGGAGTTTAATTGATTATATGAAGTGCTACACTTCCTTCAAAGTTTTGCTCGTTATTTCAAGTTAGTTTTGAAGTCCCAGTTTTCTTTAAATTTTCCTTCAATTCTTTTTCTTGTATCGTTATATTCTATTCTTTAGTCTCGAAAATACGGACTATTATTCAGGTATTAATAATTAATTAGAATCGGAACATACAAGTTTCATAGAACAAGTTTCATAGTTATAAAACTGCTAAATAGCATTATTCCTTATTATCATCTCGTTTCAATGTTATTTTCCAAAAAAGTTCGTAAAGCTGTTAATTATTAAATTAAATATTTCTGTTTAACTTACGAATGCTTTGTACGAATGAGTCATACATTATTGTTGCAGCCTACTATTATTACGTTTACTCTCAGTTCCACTTTTGTTCAACGAATTAAACACATCTATGCTTAGGTATTACTAATATTCCCACAATTAATTAATATCACCATTCAACGCGGTAAACCGCAGGCAACATGGCAAGGGGAGAGAAAAGTAGTAATGTGTATCAACGATGACGCGTAACGCCGTGCAACACGCGTCAAATTTCCAGTAATATGCGAGTTCCCCGTGTGGGTTAACGTCACAATCAATTGTACGTTAGCGAAAGATTATTCTGTGATAGGGCGTATAATGAGTATGACTGTTTTAATTAGCTGATTCGTGAATGTACCGCGGACGAGTGAAACAAGCAAGTAAATCAAACCATTATTTTAATATCACTTCCCATTGTTCCGTACGAGTCAGTTAACACGCGTTTGTACACGCTACGTAACACTCATTAAATTGCTCGCAACTGCATTTGGCCAACACGGGGCTAAAGATCTACCTGTCTCCTTTCTGTCGACATTAATATTTCCAAGCTTGCGGGATATATATTCATTCTGGCCGTGATATAAAATTAAGCGTTCAGATACCGCACGAGGTAGGTAGGTAGGTAGGACGCATGCTCGGCTCAATCCACCATCCGCTGGATCTCCTGTGAAGGAAATGCTCCACGCGGGTCGGAACGATCGCGCAGCTTCATGTTTAATTTGACCTGAAACCGAGCTCTGCGGGTAAACCCATCCTCCCGAATGCCCTCCCATCCCTTCCCGCGCTCTCGCAAAATTCATCCCTCCTGCGAAGCCGGCGCGGACCGAGGGTTCGGGTCTCTTTCGCTGGCAATATACGCCGATACGGCAACGACGTCGTAACCACGAAACGACAGCTCGGTCACTCGGCTCTCATGCTGTAACTGAAGCGCAGACGAAACGCTTCTCGCGCAGGGGAACATTGCCGTGAAGTATAACGACGTCCAAAAGGGAATATCTCGTTTAAAACGTACACGGTAGCGTGATTACCTTACGCCATAACAACGAGTCAACTACAGTAAACATCCTTACAAAATAGATAACAGCGGGGGCTGCATGAAAATGCTTTTCGTTTATGGTCAACCATCCGTAGACCGAAGTTAATAATAATCCTGGAATTGTAAGATTATCAACGAGAAAACCCGCAAGATATTACACGTAGAAAATGATGGAAAAAATTGAATTGTATGGAATTTCAGCGAACTGAATTATTATTTCTTGTGAAATATGGAAATATAGTCAAGAGTATCTACGTCATACATAATGTTACACTTTGATATTTTATCCACGTTCTGTTTATAATGAACATATTTTTTTGTGTCCTGAAAAGGAATAATTTTTCTCTGTGAATTTATATGTCTGTGTAACAGTGAAATATACGTGCGTATAATAATGCGATCATATTTTTATATAATCTCATAGTATAACAAGAACGTACAGTTTCGGTATATTCCAAATACGTTCTGGAGACCGCGGTTATATTCGCGCAGTATAAGCACGTACGAGACACTGGCAGTCTTGGCCTCTTTAATATTATAGGAGGCTTTAATAAAGCCCCAGCTTCTTACAGACTGCTAGCTCCATTCTCTTCTCCGTCACGACGACGACGACAACGACGACGTCGTTAAACCTCTCTAAACTTGTCCTACAAAAGGCTAACGAAGTGAGCGAATGCCGAAACGATAATGAGAGATCCCGTAATATCGCCCCAATAATTCGTAATATTATAAGTAACTTACAATATTAACGTACCAATTTATTTATTACATTGCGATTCGAAACACGGCGATGCACTGTATCTGTATTTTTACTTCTATTTGCAACGCTCCGAACGATATTCTGACAACCTTGTTAACTTTGTCTGTATTCCATGTCAGCTGTTGGCAGCACGAACGGGTAACGGAGTGGAAACGGCGGAAAAGAAGAGGCAGACATTCAACTTCTTCTAGCTTTCTCTTTTTTATTTGCAAGTGAATATTCTTTTTAAAGCAGTGATACAATTACGATCTTTTGGCCCGAAATTTAAAATAAATGTATAAATACGACTCACATTGATTTCCATCGTCGACACAAAATAATTTTGCCTGTCAAATGATTCAGACATTCATATAATCGTAAAAAGAAAAAAAAATAAAATCTTATATTATATTAAAATTGATACGCTTGACGCATTTATCTTGCGAAATTTTCAATTTCAATTAATCTTTGATCTGATCCGACATTTCCGGTCGGAATACTATCTTCGCATCAAGGATCTAATAATCGTTGATGTCGCGCCAGAGATTTCTCGAGCAACGACTGTCGGGGGAGGGTTACTTTCTCGCTCGTTCACTAACCCACCACCGTCAAACGGCAAGCTGCAACCGGTTCACCCTTAAGAAGTTCACCCCCCTTTCCTTCTGAGCAACGGCAATATCCTTTAATGAAACGTCTAACCGCTCGTACGGAACTGGGATGATCGTCGTTGCGGCCACTATCAAAAGTATTTTCTCTATTTGTCCTCAATTACCGTCAGCCTGTGGTTCTCCTTGAGTTGAGTCCGGGAGCGGAGGTCGCTAGGAAGTTACCGGAGCAACTTTTGTGGAATGGAACTTCAATTGGCCGCACGTGTCTCCATCCGTGCTCTAAAGCCAAATAAGGAACACGTTCGCCTTGTTTTATGATCTATTCAGGGAAAATGACAGTTTGCGTGTCTACATTACATCTATGACGTATTCATATTCTACGTCGCAAAGATATATCGCTGCGTTTAAGTAAAATTAAGTTTTGTCATTATACCTTATAAGTAAATTTCAATCAATTTCTCTATTTTATGTGAACTACTGTCGTAGTAATATTCAAATGTGTATCGTAACATGTTAAAACATTTACGGTACAAAAAATTACTTAGAAGTTACTCTAAAAAAATGCTCGTGTGAGAAGGATTCCTGTGATCTCGTTTGTAGAACGCTTGTGAAAGTTCAGCATTGCTCTCAAAGGACATATATCTATAGGGATGCATATGTAGATAGCGTGTATATATCGGGTATACGTTCAGCGGGGAGAGTTTTCCCTACGTCATGGAAAGAGGGAACTGACAACGCGGAACAAAGACATAAAAATGTAGGCGCGTAGCGCAAAAAAAAATGAAAAGAGGAAAGAAAATTAAACCGCAGTACATTACCCGATTTTAATATAGCTATTTTAACAGATTACGAAACATTGCACACTGAAATAAGGGCTGGTTCAATTTTTCCCTCAATTTAATCCGTTACATCTCAGAGAGCTGAGAAGACCTGCTTCTTACATGCTCCTCGCTCTCGCGTCAGCTTACGCGGAATTTTTTAAACCGTTGCTCTCGCGACTTCTTATTCAACTAGCTGCAGTACGCTTTAAAAAAGAAAAAGGTACGTTCCCAAGATTGCGAATGAAGGAGACCGGCGAATGGTATCTCGCTAATGCGAAAATACTGGAAATGCTTTTCGGATGTTCTGCTGAAATATATTTCTCGCGCTGCGGAATAATAAATAATTTCACATTGCAAATGATAAATTACAATGTTGAAGTTCCGGTGCTCGCTGCAGGCGAGCACGTCAAGAAATTCGTTTCTCTACACGGCCGTTTGATCCGACATAATCCTCGCCCGTGACCGTTCCCCCGTAGCGACGCAAATTCAAGTTTCGACCATAACGGGCGATCTACCGCCGGAAGTGAAGATCCGTCGTCATATCATGCGGCAGCTGAGAACAAGGCCGGCGTGAGGAGAATTAAGGGATGGAGGTAGGGCGAATACGCCCGGATTCTGAGCGTTATGAATTGTGCAATCAAGACTTGGAACTCCAGGCTTCAGCCAGCTGATACCTTCCTACTTCCGGCTGTTTCCAAAAGGGACGGCTTGATGTGAGACACCAGTGCGCCAGCGATATCCTTTTGTATCTGACGTTGAACCGAGAAGACGAGAAGAATGGAAAGACACACAAGTGCGTATAATCTACGTAATGAAGCAGTTTTGAGGGTGTTCGGCGTTGCAAACACGCTGACAACAAAACGCGAGTCTTTGTGCTTAATAAACTATTCTGTCTCATTTTATTGTTCACGTCGCGAATGTATGTTGTATGGAGGTGCACTTTTGCATGCGCCCCTCGAACTACGATCGTAGACAAATGTTTCTGCTCGCGTCACCAACTTACGGATATTTTCTGAACATCGACTACTCGACGAAACTCCTTTGGGAACGGAGCGACACGTTTCCTGTAACGTTTCGACGTCAGCTCAAAGAGGGAGGAACACCGCTGGAAACGGGGAGAGAAAAGTTTCGTCCGCGTGAAACGAGGTTACCTCTTCTACTTTGAATCGACGTCCCACGAATCGTGCGCGGAATTACGCTGCTGGTAGTCGCGAATACCATCGCCATGAATATTTCACTGCGGGATTTCGCAAACGCACGCGCGGCCAAGAGGAAACTAGCGAGGCGGAATCTTGCCAATAACGTGTAAGTGCTTTTAGATAAATTGCGTTTATACCGCAAGTTAAAGCAACAAGAATGTAGGACTTGCATTGACGTCGGTACATTTACATCAAGTTCCTTCATTAAGCTTCGGAATACAAAGTACATACGAACTGTATTTGCAAACGGATTAGTCTGAGGCGTGCGAGAGGAACATCTTGAAGCGAAAAATATCAAAGGCTGGCGGAGAACGAACAGCGACATTGCAAGGAGCAGTAAAACGTTTGCCGTAGCGAAAATATTCTGTTGAGAATAACTCCAGTTTCCTCGGCGAATTAAATTTTTCATTACGAACTTCTACCGCCGTGAAAATTCAACTGCATCGTCTCGGCGGCAGCAGCGGCGGCGGCGGCGGCGGCGACGGCAGTGGCGCTTCCGTTTCTAGCGGCTCCGCTCTGAAAATCCGCCGAGCTCGCAGCAGCCGCGATATTTTTTTTCCTTGCCCAAAGGCGAAGAAGGCGGCAGACATTCTTTTTGTCTTCGGGCAGAACGGACGGCCGTGGGATTCGACGTGTAAACGATATCACCGCCTGTCCATTGTGCCCGGCCGATAATTCTTTCCGCCTCGTCGCCGAGAAGCCGAGAAACTTTCGGCTTCCGTACCGTGCTCTTTCCTCCATAAATCAGAGATAAATCACTTTTAAACTCGCGCTGTTAACTCCAGGTCGTCGCCGACTTGGCCGACCGACGCCCGCGGATTCCCTCGGGTGAGAATGTCGAAATCGATGGTCCACGAGATAATGAATATGTCTGCCGGAACCTTTTTGATTTCCGCGAAAAGGATGAAGGCGAACGTACTTAATTAACAGACTCGAACGTGCAACGAGATAATTATTCTGCTCTTGGAATTTTAATATTACGGTATTCCCTTTTATCATTATTCTCGTCAGGACTTTTATCGGATATGTATGCACACGATAATAATGTATGTAATGTAGGCAATAATATGCTTCCTTTTATACTGCATAAAACTTATTTGATTGCTTGTCACATAACAGCTCGTATTGATTTCTTCATTATATGTATTACTTATCGTATATTTTATTTTATATTACTTATTTATTTAACGTCTCGCCGCAATTATAAAATGAACTACTTAACACAATTTTATAAATAGGTTCGGTGCACCATTTGTGGCCACTTTAAGACCGTTTTTGCCCAGTATTTAGATTTATCGTAAAATCTATACACGCATTCAGCAAGTGAGTGTAATCAGCAGAAATACTGTAAAAATAAAATTTATCTACTACTATAGGGTCAACAAGAAGCATAAATAATTCGAAAACTGTCGAAGTGGCCAGAAATGAAGCAGTGGCCACAAACGGTGCATCGACCCTATTTCCAACGAAGTAGGACGAATCTTTAATTAACCGAAAATAATTCAATAAATTGTTGTATTTTTAAATCTATATTTCTTATTGATAAACAGACAGTGTTAGCAGTTTTTAAATATAAATAGACTTGTACTAATAGTCTGTCGGCAAGCATCATTAGCAATAGAATTATAGACTTGCTTGACGATAATGTAATTTTTATGATCATGTTCTAATCTCGTCACAATGCCATTTACGTCATATATTTTCGATATGTATAATTCCTTCTGTGAACGATTTTACTTTAAGCTATAAAGAGATAAAATTGTACTGCCATGAAGATATTCTCTTAGATTTATTCTTGAGTTTATTCTTGTATTGCTGTAACACATTCTAGACATTGTCATTATTCTTTTTCATTTCTAAAACTATATTTTGGATATATTTATTCTCATAGTACACCAATAAATATACCGTTTTATCATATACACAAAATATATCACGGTAATAAACTAAAGTGAAATTTACAGAAAAATAATGACATATAGTTTATATACATGTATAAATAGATACATACTGTATGGTATATCAATCAACTCCGATTGTCGAGGGGATGTATAATCTATAGGAGCTTTGCTAATTCCGAGGCACTGGTCATTGATAATCCATAGGGATTCGCGAATTACTTTGTTAATCTAGTCCAACCGGTTGAGCTTCCCTTAATTTAGTAACCTGGCTATTATATGTATTAAGTACAATTATCCCAGAATATATACCAGCATGAGTCTACCATACCGCATAATACCTATCCATAGTACAGTGAATGACGGGCGCAATTTCCGAGATTCATATAATTTTCACTGGTTACACTAATATAAGTGATTTATCAGGAAGACGAGGAGAGTTCATCTACAAATTTTAGTAATTATATTGATAGCATGTAACACCGTCTTTGATGTATTCATTCATTTTTAGCTTTATCTCATAATCTATAATCAGTTTTAAATTTTAGAAAATTTTCAATAACATATTCTCGAGAATATTCGATGCGAAGTGAAATATTCAGTGATTTTTGCTATGCACAGAAGAAAGAAATTAGATTTTAAAAGGTATTTCTGCTTAGTATCGATCACTCAGAAATAACAGAAATCTAAAAATAAGGTGATAACTTTGAAATGTCTACAATTTTACAAATAATTTTACCGCGGCGTAATACTTAGGTGCTGCATAATTCTCGCCATGCATATAAAGAGAAAACAAAAAATGAAACCATTTATCACAGGTTCTCACGCGCGCGTATCGCGACAATAAAAATTTTTTTCACTTTTTTGCAAGCAAGTGGTGTCTTTGTGGACAATCTTGTTGAATTTTCGAAATACAAGTACTGTTACACACGGAGAAATGCTTCCGTTTTCGCGTCGGAAAAATTGTACCGCGCTGTGGAGGTACCTACGATTTTACGAATGATTTAACGGAAATGTATTGCTTCCCACCTCCTTCCTCACCTTCCAACAATACGTAAAAAACATTCCAGTTTGTACGTTGATGCGCTTTAGTTTTTTTTTGGATAAAAAGAGAAGTCATTCACGACGCATCTCGCTCGATCTGTCTTCTCTCTTTATTCCCGCCTTCTCTCCGCCCTTCCCCGAATGTTTCGAAGTAGCGGCTTCTCTGCCGTGCAAAGTGAAACGGAACACGTATTTTGTTTTAGCCCACCCGTTTGCTTTCGACGATACATGCGCATAGCGGAAGAACCACGTTCTTCTTTTTCAATTCGAGGGACGCTTTGAGTAAAGACAATACTACTAAACAGTTTTCAAAGGATCCCATGCCAAGCAAAAACTCAGCTCTAAAACAAGCTGTTTACAAACATACGCTTTTCTGCAAAAGTATTAGCCATTTACCTGTCTTTCCTCTCATGGTAAGATCTATATACTTTACACTATTTATCCATAAAATATCGAAAAATAGTTTGTATTCTGTCTAAACTGTAAAATTCCGGTTCAAGCATTCCTTCGGAAAACGAGAAAATGGCCGTTGCATTAATAATAGTTGAATTTTATTATCGCTGTAAACAAATAATCGCCTCTAGCTATATTTCTCCACGTATGAGATAAACAAAATAAATATTCGAGAGTATGAACATTCATACTAACGAATTAATTTATTAGCATTTATCATGGTGCATAAAAAGTTAGCGAATAAATGTCCCCGAAATGTTATCATGCGTGATTCAAAATAATAAAATTAAAATTGATGATAAAATCGAAAACAATATGATATTATGAATGTATTTTGTAACTCGTAATATTTACATTTATATGATGTGCGAGAAACGCGATGAATGAAGAAATTATTATGCAACAAACAACAACTATATTTGTAATGACGAAGATTATATAGTCTCAGCGGTTTCTTTCGAAACGCCGTTTTTCTAATGTACGCTTTCCCTTATGGAAATCGTTTCGTTACGCTCACTTAATGGCGAGGTGAAATTGAGCGACTTTCATGTTCCATTGTACGAAAGCGAGTGCGCTTTAATCCGATAAAATAGCTGTAATTTCGAAGAATTGTTCTTCTTCTTCGCAAGCTTTATACGTACGCGAAGAACAAAAGGTGTGTGAGTAAAGATAATAAAGTAATATTCAACCGAATCACTTAGCGAACTGAATACATTTTCCGACCCGAATAGATGGACGGTGATTTTACAAAATGGCCGGTATACCTTCGCCAGGCACTTCCGAGCGAAATCGTGCGATCTAAATGCTCCAATTCTAATCTAGGCGGACTTTCGTCGTCCGCCCTCGGCATTTATTCCATCGGATAACGCAAGTACTGCCGATACCGATGGATGTATCGCGAAAAATCGATGCATCCAATTTCATGTGCAAATCATAATATCGAGCGACTTGTAGCCAGAGGCGACGCGAGACGATTGTGAGCATGAAGGGATCGCATGATACGCGAATCGTAAGATCTTATCGAATAACTTGAGTGTTTTCAATATTGAATGAATGAAGATAAGATAAAAACTTAAAGCATTCGTAAGCTTCTGAAGAAAGGATAACTTTTATCCTGATATTTTTTCTATTAGTTATTCTATTAGTTATTTTTTATAGGATTGTAATGCTAGTAGAAATTAGTATTAAAAAATATTTTTTATTTTAATAGTCTAAAAGATATATTTTGTTTATTTATTTAATTTTATTATTCAATTTATAAAAACCTTTTATTAAAATAAAACTTTAACAGTGCTTGCCATCGCTTTAAGATTACATGGAAATAGAATGAGAATTTTTTAAATGCTTTCAAAAGATCGTGTTTAATCCACGTACTATCACTTTTGACCATCTCGTATTCACTTGCCAATCAAAGGCAGACACGAAGTGAGTATTTTGTACGGATTTTAACAAAATAGGAAATTGTAACAAGTAGACTTTGACTCAGACGTGCAACGGTTGCAACTCCGAGCAAAAGCGTGATTATCTTTGATGTGTTATTCAAACGACCGCATGTAAAACGTTCTTTAGATTGCTGAAAGCTAGCCCAATCAATATTTAACACACGATCTTGTTACACACATCACGAGTATCCATCAATAACATATTATTTTCAGTAAATCTAACATATATAAATTTTCATATATCGCGGAAAATATTTTTATTCAATCATAGCCTATATTTCTATAACTTTTTAATAAATGAAGAGAAATCAACATTTTTTCCTTGCTCTAAAAATCAATCTTTTAATTTTTTTTATAAGTATACGAAATAGATTATTACTTTTCTAAAGAATCACTCATTATAATAATAAGCAGGCTTATTATGTGTACGTAAAAAGATCAACTTGTTATTCGACCGATGCAAATATTCGGTGAACTCCTGCCACGAATTAATTAGTCGTACGAGCACGAGTAGAATGCAGCCTATATAATGAACGGCAACATGAGCATGGTAATTGATCGATTGAGAGATTTCCGCATTCGACGACCACACGACGAAGTTCAGGACGACGCGTGGTCGGCGATCTCTCTTCATCCGATACCCCTTCTTCCATCTTCGTAAATGCGTCCTTTGTTCAGGCCAGTTTACATCGGACCAAAAGCCAAACGCTTCAATGGCACTGTACTTAATTAATGAGAGATTCCTTTCACAGCGGCTCAACGAAGGACTTAATTCAGGAACTAGTGGTGCTTTCATCGGCTAATCGTTTCGGCAAATAGAGTCAAAGTAGAGCTGCACTAACTGATTTGACTGACAAACAATCAGATTGCCGCCAGAGCAACAATGTGATCGTACATCGTAAAACAAAAATTACAGATAAACCGGAGGTGCAGTGAATCATTTGGTATCGCCCTTCCCGATTGGGACGAAAGATTTCTGACTTGTGCATATTTGATACTATACACGACAAGGTATAATTTATTAATATCGAACTAATGAACCTTTCGTGACAGAAGAGTATAAATCCAAAAAGCATGAGAATTTTTAACGACAATGTATAAAAAGTTTTGTGCCGATTCTGTGTAACGATAGAGAAAACGATAGTTAATGGATGTGAAAATATTTAAATATTTAATATAAGTAAGAATAGTTTGGACGAACGGATTGTTAGAATCTCGAAATCAACTGCAATATTTATTATGCATCTCCGACGTTCTTTCTTCTGTAACTGAATCTGGATCTGGCACTGATTTATCCTGCGTCAGGAGAACGAGGAAAATGAGGAGAATGAGGAGATTTATGAAATCAATTAGATTCTATTTGGTGCAGCAACTAAAAACGACGAAAATTTCACATGCGATAGCAATGTAGGAAAATTGATTCTCCGAGCACCGCCGCGTGTACGAAATGATTGCGGGATATTTTCCACTCCGCGGGAAAATAATCACGGATGGCAGAGTATTTGATCTGAGTTACACGTTATTATCTGACTTGGCCGTCCGCGTACGACATGAACATGATATCACAATAGTGACACTAGCAACGAGGGTTGGCCGTGCACGCAACGAGTAATACATGCAATACCGCACGCACGTGATGTAACAGGATGCAGTGCGTGACCGGCAAGCAGGTCGAGCTTGTAATGGGCAGACCGGGACTTGCGAACCAATGTCGTGTGCCGCCAGTAATTTCGCTCAAAAGGCATGATCCCGTGCTAATGACGCGGAATTCGCCTTTATCTGCGTAGCTATACAATCTGAATCCTATACATTCTTCTCGTTAATGCTTATTCATAATTACAAAAAAATTATACGACACATTGATCGTGATGTATCATTTCACGTTCCATTGAACCGCAAATAAATCACGGGCGTTCTGCGGTATAATAATATCAATCAAGAGAAACAAAAATTCTCCATATACTGTCTAAATAATCATTTTGAGATAATACAAAATTATCGACACGCAACTATCGATATTTACATGATCTTTCAATGATTACCTATAGAATGAGCAGCGGGCTCTTCTCGATTTATGTACACTTCAACGAATGTATTATAATCACCGATGCATTGTTTCATGCCGTTTCTCAACTTCCTAATCTAACGCTCTATAAACTTCCATTTTCATACATAATAACATAATTTGTGCACAATAACGGCGGACAAAGCTTTATAGTTATATGCTTAAGTAAAGCGGGTTAAGTAGGGTAATATTATTAACGACGAAGTTTATCATTCTCGCTGATGCCGTGCAGAAATACTTGATGGAAGCTCGCAACTCTAATACTATTCCTCCAGTTTATATAGTTCAAAAGAAAACTTACGATTCACCTAAAGTAACGCGCGCACATCCTAATTGTTTCTCTTATGGCCGATAAGTGCCAACGTTGATTACAGCAAAAACAAGTCTATCTTAAAGCAACAATCATTCTCTCTCCCCCCCCTCCCCCCCCTCTCTCTCTCTCTCTTGTTCGCTCGCTCTCCGGCGACACTTCAAATTCTGTCCGTCACGATCATAGCCATAATAAGATTAGGCTAATTACGTTTATGCACTTAGGAAAAGCGGATCAGCCAGACTCTATTCACGCACGCAGAGCGGTTACGTGGCGAGTGGACTCTACTAATCTTGTTGTTTTGTTTGTTTTAGGATGAATTTGCCATTGTGCTGTGAACCGTGCAACGCGTAGGTAAGTACATGTTCACGAATATGCTATTGAATATTTTAGCTAACGATAAACAACCGAAACTGTAAAGTAATGAATGATCGAGCGACTAAACCTTTTGGAGAACAGTCTCTCTTGCTTAAAATTAGATTATAAAATTAGAGTCATATTTGAAATATTCCCATGTCTCGGAACCCTTTGTTACTCGTCACTTACCGCTTCCGTGTGCACGGGATGTGCGGCGAATAGCAGTCCGGCGAGCGCTGCGAATCCCGGCCGTAGGGCAGCTACCACGAGGCTCACTCTGGTGACTAAGATGCACGCAGCGGCGTGTAAGGCGACATTCGTGGCGTGATACCACATGGGACTCAAACCCGCCATCAAGTAGTTCAACCTAAAATCAATCAAAATGGAATCTAAATTAGATACGATATTGACAAATTACTGTGATATCGGAAATGTATCCAAAAATATTCCGGGTCAATATAGGAAAATTATGCGGTATTTTAACCAAATTGAACCTGCTAAATGAATAATAGGTCACAGATAATAAAGAAAAATTTTCTTAACAAAGTATCAAGAAAAGAAATTTATAAAATATTTGATTTATCTCATAAACAATGAAATTTATTTAAAAAACAGACCGATATGAGATATAAATTATGACTAAATAATGATGTTTTTATTGGAAATATAACATCTAAGGAATTAATTAATTCTCTGTAGAATTAAATAAACATAGATTGTATCATCAACTTGTGTGCATCCTACAAGACAATATCATTCATGAACAAAGCAAAAATTAAAGCGCCTGTGTCTTACAAAGCGCAGTTTCTGCATCAAAGAACCACTCTGCGACACCTACACAAAATCATCCTTACTTGTGAGAAAAGGAACAAATTTCATTGTTACCGGATACAAAGAAACGTCGGAAGATAAATCCTGTCATCTTTTTGTTTATAAGCACAACGGATTTCAAACGCGGGCGTGACGTAGTTTCCACGAAAATCCGCTTAAGTCGGCCGAAGTAATCGGATTTTAGAAAACCATTCCGACCGTTTCCTTTTCGCCGCAACTAACCGAGGGATGCCGTTTTCTTTGAGCAGATTAAAGTAACTGATGTCATATATTTGCCCGTTGGCAAAAATAATGTCGATTTTTACGCGCAAGAATTAATCAAGATACCAAGATGTCCTACATCATCGATTCATTTCATTAATCGTTATTGCGAGACAAACCGATGAGGCTGAACCCGACGATGAAGAAATAGGACGACATGAAAAATGTAGAAAAGTATATATGGATCGTCGTGCCGACATCGAGATGAAAACAAACACCGTAGTTGCTGACGCAGTCGAGCTATAATTTTGGAACCCTGCCGGCGGCATAAGTTCGACGCCCTCGGAAGACCTGCGCTTGGCTCGTTTCCAGGTGTCAAGGATCATAGGTTGTCGGAGGCGTATCCTGTCTCTTCCTTTGGCTCTAGATCAAGCAAAAAGCGCGCATACGTCGATCGCAGGATAGAGATTTCACCGCGAAGCTAGTTGTATTACAAGCTAATATATGCTTATTTTTTTATTATACGGCGAATTAAAACGCCGGTGCGACCTTATTCTCGTGAAATAATCGACCGGATAAGAGTTTTACTAGCGTCGCTCAAGTTCTGCTTAAAAATCAACATACGGACCGCATTTCCGCATTTATATCCACTTACTAACAAAGTTTATTGTTTCTCTGCCGCATCCACAGTTTGCAAGTTTCTGATATACGCAACGGTTCGAAGTACAGAGTATGAGGGCTGTATGCTTAGGAGCTTCTTGTTTGTTCTAACTGGTTTCTCCAAGCACAGCGGCGTGCGCCTGCATTCCTGCTACGGAATGAAGTACATCGTATTGCAGCGTCGATATTACGTTATCGCACTTGGATATTAAACAGATATTGACACAGTCTCGCTCCAATTAGACGATTAAATAAACAAAAACAATTATATCAGTGGCATTTCTTCGATCTGTATATACGTAAACCGGCAAATTATTTGATAGACAATAGGCATGTGTTTTAACTGCTGGTCTTCTCGATCTGAAAAACACGGAGATTAATCGTCGTACATTACAAACGTCTCTATTTCCAGCCTCATTCTTCTTCACTCTTTGCGTATAATCATTTATATTTTTCCCCTGAAGAATTCTGTAACGTAATTTGTCTTCGTCGGCACAACTTCCTACTCTACGCGAATTTCTCCTCTCATATCTTTTATTCATGTCATCATTGAAGCTCGCTCAGACGTACAGAAGAGAAGTCTGAAAATAATTACAGACTCTCTTTGTCTATGTGCAAACAATGAAAATTATTAACTTTGATGTCTGCTTTTAAAATATCTTGTTTCATGCAATAAAATGCCTATATATTTGTACTGGTGTAGTGTACACAAATAATTGTATACACATACACACACACACACACAAAACTCTATTAATAATAGAATAATTATATATATTGAACTTTCATATCGATACTTTTTTAATTTTTTAGTTATCAATTCGAAAAATTATCGCCGAATTAGAAAAGTTCATTTATTCAGAGCAAACAATTTTCCTCCAAAGTGAGAAATTTAATTGTATGACTTTCAAATTATTATTACACTTACATTTAATTAATTTAGCTTTAAAAACATTTAATCGGCTTTATTTCTACACCACTTTGAAAAAAATACTAGCAATTTAATTTTGTAATTCTCGTAATTTCTGTACCAGTATCATTCTCTTTTCAGATCAGTATATTGTTAGGTCAGTCATATTGTTATATGGACATCACATTTTGTTACAATAATAATTAAAATGTAATTCGATATGTTCTTGTATCATATTAAATACACAATGTATGTAGCTATGCAACATAAATTTTTATCGTTTTTCTAATGTTTGTTAAAAGCTTGAGAAAAAAATACAAAGTACAAAATAACGTTCAAAAAAATATTGCGGGTTTATTTTAAAGATAAAAAAAAAGAAGTTATTTTCTCTAAAAAGATGTTTTATAATTAAATTATATAGATATATATATTAAATTATATTTCCAATTTTATAATAAATTATATGTAGATATATAATCCAATTATAAAATATTATAAATATATCTGTAATATTTGCATTTTTGAACTAAAATAACACTGGCGGTACGAGCATCAAAAGTTTTCAAAACAGAAGCATAGTATGACGAAGTAGAACAGTTGCTCGTATCAGACCGCAGCGGGACCTGATACTAACTGTCTGACCGCAGGTACGCTCTTACTACTGGCTAACCACGACCGGTTCTATTACGACTGTTTGACCACACCGGCCCGTAACTACTGGCCAGCCACAGAGCGCGATCAATACTTATCCCCGCCGTTCCGTCATTATCACTTTTACGTTTGTGTTACGGAACGAAACGAACGGCTCTTGCGCCAGCTAAATGAAGGGCTTTAATTACGGAAAGATCTCTGAAATCGGACACTCGTTTCCTTGGAATAACGCGTCTCCGCTCCCGTGGAGACATCCATCTCGCGCATGGAGATTCGCGTCGCACGAGTCACGCGGCGAAGATCACTATCCTGAAAAGAAAATCTTGGCGAAGTTTCGGCACGTAATTAACTAATGAAGTTTAGCTCATCGCTGCAAAGCTGAATCGCCCTTGTGAACTTTTCGAGGAAATGTCGGGCCTCAAAGGATTCCTCTAAAGATGTCGCTTCGCAAAAAGTCGAAAGATCGGACTCTTCGTAACGAGGTATTAAAATCTTGAACGATGTCGTTAAATCACGTTGGTTTAGTTTACCTCCCACTACATCGCTGTAGAGATCGACCGTTTCATCTTTTCGTCTCGTTAGTATCTTCTTCCGCCTTTACGCAAGAGCGGTACACGGAAGCCGCCCGTATATCTCGAAAAGTTCTACCGTTATTAAATCTGCATAGAAATACGTCAGCAGCGTAAAGAAGATTAAAAAAAAAGAATATCAATTGGCAGATATGGTTATTTTTATATACAGCACGATATCTATTTTAATATTTCTCTTTCACGTTTCTCAGAATAGAAAGTTCCTTTAATCTTTCATGGAATGTCGAGGTAATGCACGAGGAAACATTCGCGCGCGATTTTCTTCGACGGTCACGCACGTATTTCGAGTCTCGTTTCCTTTTCGATGGGCGATATTGGGTTCCAACTTTGTGAGGACTATCGTTTGCAGCCACAAGACAAAGGCACGATGATAGAGCATCGTAGGAATGCCATTCGGGCTCAATCGTGCGCGGAATATAGCAGCCAAGATAGCGATTTCGACTCTCCAGTGCCGCTTCAGTGATTTAAGGGACTAGCTAACCCGTACTTCCAGTCACGTTCTTCCCAGGAAAGTGTCCAACGAAATAAATCACGAGCACGTCGGGACTTCGATCTTTGTTGTGCGCACGAAAAAATTTGGACACGTTAGCAGGCATCGATCGATAGTCACGAAATACTGTCCACCTTAAAATATGCTTTTATGTGTTCAAGGAATACGTTTATATTCTTTTGCAATATATTCTTTTATTTATATTCTATTGCCTATTTTCTTCTTATAAGTATGTTTTTATGTTCGCTATTGCTTCCTTTCTCATACCGTTTTCTATTCTAACTTTCAAAGTAAAATTATGATTTTTGCGCGAATATGACTATCTGAAAGATTATGATTAGAAATTGATGCAAGAGTTCATTATTAACGATCAAATATCTCCTATTGATTTCCTTCCAGCAAAACTTTCCGTTTTTCTCCTTTATCATTCTTGTACAAACGATCCGCTTACGTAGTCACGCAGTCAGATCTGATAATAGCATGAATTACGACCGCTTACACGCCTTGAGTGACGCCATATATCAACGGGCAGGCCTCATTTCTTTTCTAGATTGTATATTGGAAAATATTGTGTGTTCACGTCGAACATGATAAAGGACTTTTTAAGAAAGGCCATGCAGCAGATATCTAGCTAATATCTTGTAATCATTAAGCCGCACATCCTGCTCTAGATTGCGTCTTAAAATTACACTATCGATCGTGACTCTGCAAGCAAGCTATTCCTTGAATATATAATATATACAGGAATATATAAATATTATACATATAATATATAAACATAGATAAATTCTATTTATATGTCTCTCTATATGTTATTTATATGTATGTGCGCATATGTATACATATATACATAAAATGTAACTAAATTATTTCATATATAAAACTCAATCCACAATTTTACTTAGGCATTATAACAAATTTTACATTAAATTTATGAGAAAAAGAAAAAAAATACTCTACAACTCTGGTGCGTTGTCACGAAAAAAATTCGGTCCGAAAGAATTCACTAAATAACGTGTGTGCCAAAAAAACAAAACGTGACAAAAAGATTCTATTGAATAGCTCACAGTGTGAACTATTCTAGGCAGCAATGGAACAGTTTTAAAAGGACTTTGGAATTGTGCCACCAATCAATGGTATGCGACGTAGCTGATATCGCTAAGCGAAAATCCGACTTACGGCTTGTTCCAAATCCCTTGTATTGGGATCCGCTGGGAAATGGCCGGTGCTGGTTTCATTGCGGCCAAATTAACCTGCCGATCGAGCGTGTCCCCATAGCCGAGGTCGTTAAGGAACAGATTAAGTCGTGTTCCAGCGACGGGAAAAAGCTCTTCTTGGGAGAAAGCGACAAGGCACAAAAAGTCTATCGCGTTATTAAACGATTTACTACGCTTTTATTTTACCGCAATTTTTTAATCCCCTTTAGAAATCCCCTTTAGCTGAATTAAATTATGCTTTATACGGGACAAACAAAGGATATAATAACTAGAATTCTATGACCAGTAAAATTCAAACGCTCTTTATCGCTTAAACCCAACATGATAATCGGCCGATGAAATAGCATGGCAATTGATGATGTTTCGGCGAAGTAAGCCCCCACTGATTTGTTGTAATCCGATTTGCTCCTAATCCGTCACGAAGGTCGTCCGCGTCATATTGCGTTCAAGAGTTTTAACAGCGCAAACCGCTCGTGGAAAACCATTGCGATTGCAAATAGAAAACTCGATATTGTTGCAATTGCACGAAACAAGTGGCGCTCTGGTCGATTGATAGAAAATCAACGATCATCAACGATTGGTCGTTTCATGCGTGTAAGTTCGCAATGAGATAATAAAAACAAGCCGCCGCAGTCTTCTAATCAAGAATTGGAGCGCAAACTATGATTGCAGTCGTTCTCGTGGCTGCGTTGGCGTATCCATGACGACGCGCAAATATTGCATGCGTGTATTAAAATTTTATTTCTACAGTCTCTTTACATATATATATATATATATATATATATATATATATATATATATATGTGTGTATATGTATTTTTTA
>VBVQ01000525.1:0-51873 GCA_011636635.1 Tetramorium simillimum
TGTGTATGAGAGACAGTATCAAGTGTGTCTCAAAATTACATGTAATTTTACACCAATTTCTTATAGTGTGGGAATTTTAAAACAATCCCGCAAATTCGATTATTGTGTGTAAATTAGTATATAGAATAAAAAAAGCAATGTATTAGCATAATTTCATTTCATGTTTTTATTTAATTTTTATTCACTTGTGTTTTCAATCATCTTGTGAGATCTCGAACATTATTAATAAGGTTTTTAATTAGATCTGTGCCGATGTATGTGTCTGTATTTTGTAATATTTGCTGAATTTTTTGTTTATAATGATTTCTATCTAACGTTATTATAATATTATTTTTATACGCTCTAAATATAATATCCGGATTATTTTTAAAATATTGTTTTGCAATTGATAAATTATAGGATTAGAAAATTTTGAGTTGTTCAGTGAAAGGCGGAAAAGAAATTTTTGAGAATAGGAATGGGATGATTTCTAATATTCTATTCAACTGGGGTGTCTATCTAGAATTCTCTCATGTTGCATTACACATATTTTATAAATTCTTAGAATTTATCAAACGCTCTAATAATTACTTAAAAATATCACACAACCCCTCATTTATGTCATTAATTACGTCGCTTTGCACGTGCGATTGCAAATAATTATAATATAATCTTAAAGAAATAAAGAAATCGCCAGAAATATATAATGTCACGCGCGATACGATCACCGGCGTTAATTCCGTTACGCCAAACATAATTGCAGGTCGTACTCGCTACGAATGTTCCACTGGAAATGCTGTGCCCTGCGACAAGCTCATCTGATGGCATCGCACGCGGTAAATTAAGCGACACCGTCCTCAGATACGACAACTAATTAAATTTGAAACAGCAGGTACATTAGATTAAACAAACCCGTCCCGCGACTATGCTATAACGTGTCGTAATTGGTCGTAACGACGTCTAAGAAATAATTATTGACCGAGTTAATTGCGACAAACTACACTTTTCTAGGAAGAAACATGACCTAGCAATGACAATTTTCTTATAGTTTCCGTTACTAGCGCGACTATAATTTCTTATCGAGACGATAACTTCTTATCGAATGTATCATAAACGCGACATGTGTTATTAATTGTATTGCAGATAAATTATAAATTATTTATTGCCGCGCGCGATAAATCTGCCATGGATTATGAAATGGGTCGATTCGATACAGAACTGGAGCCCAATGTCAATCCGTCATGTGAAGTCCATGGGATGCGTTCAACCGTCTGTCCACGACATTCCCACGACGAATCTGTAAAGTCGAGTCTGCCGGAAACACACATAAGAAACATCTCCGCATCTACGGTAAGTCATATGTTATTTCTGTATCGTACATATAATTTTGATCTTTGCGTCCAAAGAATTGAAATAAATAGTTATTTTACGGCAATTCAAGTTGACTTGGAAAATTAATTCTAATCGTAAATACATCCATCTATGATTATATTTAAATTTTTTATCATCAAGACAATTTCTTCCTTTCTTTCTCTAAATTCAATTTCAAATTAATATATTTTTATTTATTTTAAATAAAATCTATTTAGAATTATTCTAATGGAGTTATACATTTAGAGTTGTAATTGACTGTTATTAAGTTACTAATCGATGACCAGTACGACCTGGGGCATGACTGAATCCATCAAACGCCACTAGAGATAATCTTAGAAGAGATCGAAATCAATTTTGAAATTTGCAATCAATTACAAGTGTAATTATTTGTGTTATAAAATTTAATTTGAAGCGCGCGCGCGCACCCAGACCGACGCTTACTACCCTTCAAGTTGTAACTACAGTTACATGCAGGAAATTATTCGCATTAAACGAAAACGGGAATTTTGTCAAAATATGATAGAATAAAGTTATGTTTCGTGCGTGCCATCTTTTGAGCAGGATTTAATGACAAAAAGCAAAGTCTATACATACGCACATGAACAAAATATTTTTTGCTATTCAATAAACTTAAGAAGGTCATAAAACTTAATTATAATATTTTTTTAAAAAATCCTAGAAAAGGGGACCCAATGGATACATGTTACATGATCCCGAGTAAAAATTAAAGTTTATTATCGTCACTCATTGTTTAAAGAGTCATTAATAAAACAATCAGCGACGGGGGGCTAGAATATTCTGATTATTACTCAGCATTATAATCTTGAAATCAATGTTGAAATTATTCAGATTGGGATCTGTTTTTTATTTTTCACACAACAATAATGAATTTTAAACTAATATATTTTGATGACTTCATTTTGACTAATCCAAGACTAAAATTTTAATCTAGACAAAAATATTAATCTAGCACATATACACACAACACACACATATATACACATATATAAAACTTCTATCCTTATATATAAAACTGCACTTGAGGGCGTGATTTTAATTATCGCTTAATTATCGTGGTCTCTCAGTTCAGTTGTTATTTAACTGTTGTGCTTATTCGATTCAGTTCAATAGAGTCAATCGATTATCGATCACCCACCATTAATTATCTGTGAAAGGACCACCGATGAACACCTGGTGAGTCCTGTTCACACATGCCAATACCACATTCAGCAACTTTCTGACCACAATTTTTTTTTCTCGAGAAGTCTGTCAAATCCAGTCCTATCCATCACCTCATCGAGTAGTAAATCTTGTTTATTCTTTCTTTTCTATACAATTAGAAACATTGCGTCATCTCTCAAATTATAGGACAGTTTATTTTTTAGTTTACTGTATTACTTTATTTTTATTAATAATTTCTTTCCAAATTTTTTTCTCCATAATTTACCGAATCCACTTTCATTCTGCTAACTAGCATCAGCGTTTAAACCTTGTTCTTTCCTCTTATTTCCCTAATCAACTCTGTTTATTGTTTTATTCTAAAAAAGAATCGAGGGAGAAAAAACATTCGTCCTTCATCCGAATTTTAGTCAATACGCGATTTCCCGAGAAGAGGAAAGTTGCGGAAAATCTGGCTGCCAAATATATGGCGAATCGGCGAAACAGGCGAGCACGTAAGATTCTAGAGGCATTTTGCGCTGTAAACTGAGTTCCTCCATTATTCCTTCTTTCTTCATACTTACATTTTCCTTCTTCTAGTGAGCAGATTTCTCTATTTTTAATCCCGGCGGGATACCCTTTTATTCCCTTATATCCCTCTTATCCTCATGACCGGAACATTTCTCGCGTCAGCTCCTTACCTCCTCACTGGAACTCCTCTCGCGATTCGGTTCCATCGCCGATCTCCAAATCGCGCTACTTCCCACTTTCCTTCCTGGAGGATTCTCCACACCTCCGTTTCCTTCATACGCCATATCCACTCCGGCGTGGAACTTATCGAGGAAATCTCAATTACCCCCCTGCTCTTCGAGCAACTATCTCGATGGACGATCTCTTGTACGCCGATCTCGTCGCTCAGTTTCTTTAATCCAGCTGTCCAGTAGAAATGTTATATATACCGTTAGACCCGACGAGTTCGATTTCAACGAACAATCGGAACTTGAAAGCCCAATTTTCAGCGTAAATGAAACGTTCGAGCAATGAATGCGGGAGAAAGGAACTCTGCAATATGTATGCCTTCGTCTCATACATATATATCAGTAAATAAAGATGAAATAGCAAGCACGCGAGAATTTTACGGCGGCGCTTCCAGGATTCCAAAGAATGCTGGTATCTAGTTACACAAATGATATAACTGTCAAGTCGAGCATGCGCAGCTGTAAAAGTTAAAAAGAAGGACTAAAAGGTATATCGAGACATCGCGGATATAAAAGTGGATGTTACTTTTATATCGCGAACAACACCAGAGAGAACGAAACATTGCATACCTTGGAAACAAGTTTCATCGATGTTTTAATCCAAATGATCAGCAATTTATTTTATCATTAATTTTTAACATAAATGCAATAGCATAAAATTATTAATGCAATTCTGCGCACAGTTGTATACGTTATTAGCATTTTTCAATATTATTATTTCAGCAGTCAGTCTTTATTGCCAGAAAATTTTGTAATTCTAATTAAAAATCTTTTTTTTAACTTAACATTCTGTTGCTGTCTAACTATGGCTATTTTATATATTCGATAAGTTGCGATTTAAAGATTAAACTTGAAAGACATGAGTGATTCTTATGGAAAATTATATTTTCGTAGTCACAAATACTCTTCCTCATTCCTTCTGTTGTTTTCAAAATATTATTAATGAATCGCGAATCGCGACAATTATCATCGCTTAATAATTGAGAATCAAACGAAACAAGCAAGTGATTTTCACTTAAGCTTTAGACAAGACAAAGCGCGGAGATGTGCTCTTATTTCTCGTTCACCCTAATATTACAAACGATTCGATCCTACGGGCTGAATACGGCGGGTATCAAATCTCATTTATCAACGGCTTTCTTTCTCGCGATGAAGATCGATGGGAATGTTCCGGCACAAATCCGTGAAATGATGCCAAGGAAGTCTTCGGAGAAAGTGAGGAAATTCTCTATATGAAAGATATATTTATTAAACGGATTCCGAAGATGTTTCTTCCTCTTTTCCACTCCTTTTATACATGTAGTACTAACCAACGATGTCCCAATGATATGAAAATTATAATATAGTAAAAATTTTATTATGTACAAGTGCATCTCATGTTTGATAATTGTAACACCGCTCGTGGATAGATTTATATCTATTTAGCTAGTTCTGTTTTAGTATAAAACGGTATTAATAATGCAAATATTTAAAATTTCCGAAAATTTGCGACATAAAAAATTAGTGATTTAAGATGGAAAGAAAAAGAAAATGTATTAAATTACAATGTAAAAATACAATAAAGATTTTGAGAGTCCAACACGACTAACAGTGTGAGATTAACATTGAACAATCTTTAATTACTAATGAGGTACATAATTACACATTAGATATTTTGCTTCTTTTTTTGAGTCATCATTAACCCTCGAGGAACACACCTATTTTTTCAATCAAGAAGAACATTCAGGGTCAATTTGACCCTGTCCACATTTTAAGATGCTCTCATTTAAAATGCACTTGTTCGATTGTCTTGAAAAAATTTTTGATAATATTTTAAATATTTTAAAATATGCTTAGATAGTTTATACGTGTCGTTAATATTATGAACATTGTAAAAAATGTTGCAAAAATAACAATTTTGCAAAAAACAAGTTTTATAAAAAAATCATATTTTTTTCTCGTTTTCAATATTTTTGGCTAAAAATTTAGGTTTATGCTTTTGAGATATAAATAAATTGGAAAAAATTAGTTCTTAAGTGAAGTGTTAAAAAAAGATCTTTGTTTCGCCGGCTGACGTGACTTTGAGCGACTGTTAAGCGGTTACTGCTGCTTTGCTTTGCGCGGGAAGTGGTCTTATCTAAAGTTGAGATCATAAACTATCACTAGAGGGCCTTAGACCTGCCAGTTTCAAAACGGCTTTGAAACTATTTTTGATCAAAGTTGACTGCAGGGTCAATATGACCCTGTGTGTTCCTCAAGGGTTAATAATATGGTAAATCATAGTTAAACTTCATCTTTTCCGGTGAGTAATAAATAAATAAATACCGCCAGATTGAATGGCTTAAAAATAGTATAATTTTCCGTGAAGAAATCTAACAATAAGTAAAACTTGGACTAATAATCATGGTTTTTATGAGCCAAAGTTTATATTAAATATGATCGAAACAAAACGGACAATCGGAACGATAAAGAGAAGTGAAGTCACTCACTTTTGAGCTGAGAGAATAATGAGAATGAACAATCAAGAAAAGGTATTACCAGACTTCGTAAACTCCAATATATTTCACTATGTACCTAATGCGATTCGCGTGCCGTTTACTTGACAGAAAATATGAAACTTTAATGGCCGGCCTCTCGACCAGCCAATCTCGACCGATATTTAACAAAGGGCTTTGCTATGTTGAAAGAAACTCTTGGGAAATAAAAGTGCGGAATGTATATCAGACTTTCCATCGGCGAAATTGGTAACGCGTACATAAAAGTTTCAACCTGAATCACAAACAGTTTGGAAAAAAGAGAAATTCTCACTTTACATATATGCAATAGTTTTTTTGTCACAAATTGAATTGTTATTACAAAAATGCTGTCACGAACGTTGCCTTTAACACCGTTCATTTCACATTCGTTTATTTCGAGACGGGAGTGTTCCACGATTACCACGATTCTGAAAGAAAGTCCATTGTTCGACAAAAGTTTTCAGATATCGACTGGTTTGAACAGACTCGACGAAATACAAAGTAAAGAACGAGACAAGGGTCGAGCGAGAAACTGGCGTTATGACAGAAATCAAATCTCCGTGCTCTTATGGATCACCGGTATATCGACCGAAAGAATGCCAGCGAATGCACGTGAAAACATAGATAGTTATTTTTCTTTGCCATTTTGACGTTGCTCAGTCGGAGAAAGACAAAATACGGAAAATGTCGCTCACGATTTGTCTTCATCGCTCTCTCGATTATAACTATTCAATTTTATTATAAATATACGTTAAAAAATATCACAATAACGCAATTTTAAATCTATTGATATTATATTTAGCTAAATCTAGGTAATTTTAAAATCGATGAGTAGTTTGGAAATTATCGGGAATTTCAAATATGTGATTCACATGTGTCACGCGCGCGGATATCAAGACACATCCTATCAGTAACCAATTTCCAACGGGGATAAAAAATTGCTTATAATTTTATTGCAACGTGTGCGATGAAATGTGGACATTAGCATGTCAAAGAGAATAATATTTAACGTAGAAGACCCGAATAAATTTGCTAAAGCGGACCGAAAACGAAAGTGAAATTTAGGATTCCTCTGTTACATCCTTGAGTGAATTCGAGAGAAAATAAAATTAAATTTATTTGTGCCCCAACAGATTCGATGCGCAGCTTTAAACTTTATAGAGCGCTTCGAATAAAAGACATTGTCGAGAGCACTCTCGTATCATTTCAACGTCGAGCACTGTATTACGTACTTTAGCAAAAAGCATTATACGTATGTATATACGAGGCACTTAGATGACTATTTTAATTGAAATTAATTAACATACGTTGCGCAGAATGCTTCACATGGAATGTGCTAAAGATCTCACGATGGAATTTGCCAAGGCAGATAAGGATAATAATAATTACAGTCCATTCATGTAACAAGTTTTATGCACTATAATGCTAATTTGGTTTATAAATTAGTTTATATACTTAATTTTCTAATATTTTTCTTACTCATAACTTAATTCACACAAGAGAGATGTGAGAATGAAAAATTTCAATTGGTTAGTAGACAATGATTCTTTAGAAATTCACAGTAAATAAAGATAACAGACTCTTAATCAATTATAAGTAAATACTTTAAGTATATTAATACAAGTATCAATTTGCAGCTATTTTTATTTTAAAAAAGAAAAATTAAAAATGTTGTCTTAATTTCAACTATAAATATTCTTCTTTGAATATTATATATGTATATATCGTATTCCTGGTTGTCTTCTCATAATACAAAAAGGCGTCATATTTCGTTTTTCTGTCTTTCATCTCATAATACAGAGGTAACGCAAAGAAGTAACAACGACAAAGAGCACGGAACAAAACGCCCGCCGACAATATAATAATTAAAATTCTCTCCTACGAGACGCGAAAGCCAAAGGAAGATACTGGTGGATTGTAACGAAAAAATGGAGACGCAATGCAAATTTAATAAGAGTACGTTCTTAATGTTCTTTTCTTTCTTCCTTTCTTTATTCCGAAGTCAATCAAAGTCGCCTACTGTACTGCTGTACGATTTGCTTATCTTACTTATTTGGACTTATTTCTTATAAAGAATCCCTCGGCAGACATGGCAGCAATATCCATCTCTATTCATCTATCCGTCTGACAGAAAAAGCAAGAAGTAACGAGTTTTTCTTCTTTTATGAGGCGTACTATTTATTTGAATAAGATTGAAATTGCCCCCGGTTGAATGTCAATTTGGATCTCTCAAGATTTATTATAAAAGTTACTCCAGTGATAGACGTACATATAATAAGTTTTATTGTACGTATAATAAAATACAAATTGAATTATATTTCTAATAATCCACGACATATACAACACATTAGAATTAAGATTAGCTACTAAAAAATGAAAAAGTTTGAAAATTTTTGAATATTCGATCACAATGACTTAATTCCTAAATTTTACTGCATAGCCAATTTTTTGAAATGCGTAATTTTACATATACACACTCGCCCGCATAGAGAAAAGCAAGAGAAGAAGAGAGGAAAATATGGGGGAATGAGGGGGGAGGGAGAGAGAGAGAGAGAGGACGGTAAGCAAGTGTCGATGACACTAATCGCACGAACAGAAGGCTGGTTATCAATGATACTTGCGCGTGACGTACACTAATTATTAATCAATATTTAAGCATATTCTGCTGGCAGCGGCGAATTTCATGAATAAATTGTCCCTGTAATAACTCTGCAACTGTGACGTAAATTATATGTATAATTATTTACTTGTCAATATAGTTTGCCCATGCATTAACTATGCGCCATTGTTTGCAGCTATGTTTGAAAATATGGACACTATATTTCTCTCCTCTATTCGGCTTCGCAGTTTCAATGTTGCGCAATTTAATACTGTGCTCATATATTACGACGTTACATGGTAAATTACTATATACGGGAGATGTATATGAATGTATACGTATAAAGAATAAAGATACAGTTTCTGACAAGTTACGCAAAAATTATAGTCTCTCTAACGTAAACGAATTGACGTTACCTTTATTTATTTGCAAAAACACAAGTTATAAAAAATAGTTTCGAGATGGATGCGGAACAAAAGATGCATGATAATTATTTGCATACCGTCTGGATGCATGTGACACAATTTTATTATCTCGTTATTATCGTGACTTTAAATGAAATCGCGACTTCAAATCGCGCTCGATAAATTTTTCACCAGGATTTGGGAATGATGTAGCTTCATTTAATTAACTAATGTTTAAAAGGATAATTATTATCTGAATGTAAACTTATAAATATGTATATATATTTATGATATACAAAATGTAAAATAAGGAAAGCTAATTTACTTCTTAATTGCTCTGATGTCACTGAGCATTTCCCAAATCTCTCCTCCTTCTTCTCTTTCTCCTCCCCAAATATATTCGTTTCTTTTACACAATACATTCACGAAAATACCGCTAATTATGATAGCGCATACTAATCACCAGGATAAAGTAATCACACGGCAATTTGCACAGCACTCTCGACGTTAATCGCACGCCAGACGCATTTTGCTGTCATAAGTCTTTTCTTTCAGGCTGAACTTTTTTCATTTTTCACCCTTTTCTGCTTTTCTCTCCTCTAATCGTGTGTCTATTTCATTTTAAGTATGAGAAATACAACGTAATGTGGCCGTAAAGAACAGGTCTCACATGACAAAAAAACGCGAAAAATGTTCGGTGCTCTCGATCCACTCGATATCCGTCGAAAACTAGAACGACAGATGATATCTCAAAAAGTGGAAAATTTTCGCAAATTAGGTACAAGCGTGACGTATAAACGCTGAATTCATCCTATACGGTTGACGGATAATTAGTATATTGTAATCACGATTATATAACTATTAATTAAACGCAACTTTACATATTTTATCGGAGTCAATCGGTTTCATGCAACGTTTCGATTGTACAAAAAAGAGTTAAGAAATGTGATATTGGTATAAACATTATGATAACATGACCATTTACAACCCTCGTTCCCTACTGCTTTCATTTCCAAAAGTTCCTTTCGATTCCTTTGACGTAAATATACTTCTATAAATGACGTAAATAATACTTTTATAAATAACTTCATTTATATACTTCTAACAGAAGTATATAATTGTAACTTACTGCTTGATACAATCGCGTATTGGTGAATAATGTGACGACATGTGGAATGACATGCGCTATCCACCGACTCGAGTCTCAACGCTCGAATGATAACACTGTGTACATCAACTTTCTATCAAAGCAAATATCAAAGTCGTACACAAGCAGCCTCATCATACAAAATATTTAATATCATTTTATGAAATTGCCATATGTCGAATATTCTGTTACCAGAGACGAGCAAAAGAATATTTGAAATAGAAAATAAGAACATTTACATAAACTATATCTCGAATATTGCTGTAAGAGTAATACAAAATGATAAATTATTTCAATGTTGATTAAAATACTGTTTAAAATATAAATAAATATAGCTGAGATTTCAGAAACGTTTCAGAAATAAATGTTTCAAATATGTCTCATATTTCCTATTTGAAGTAACCGTAATTTACATCAAGTACTTGCATTAATAAGTCAGTTCTGATAAGAATCAAATAATGACAATATATCGTCGAGCTAGATCTTTTATGCCTAACAATTTCTGACATGAATTTATGTAGTATATATTCCGTTTAGTAAATTACATACGTCTTGAAGCGCAGTTTCAAGTTGAAGCTTAGAATAGTGCAGTCACGTAATTAAGTCGCTAATCAATTCTTTGCAGAGATTCTAAAGATACGTATTAATATGGGTATTGTTGAATGAATTAGCAATTAAATTACGTGACTGCTTGAGCTTTAGCTTGAAAGCGCATTTCAAGAGCGACAGTAACGGCGCGTAAAAGCAAAGTGTGTACAACTCAGGCCACGTTAGGTACGAGAGAAATTTCGTCGGAATTCTTCAATTAGATCGCAAATGATGTAAATGTCAAATTGGTCCTATTTGCTGAACGTCATATACCATATGGTATCGCGTAACAAGATTAATCTCGTCTGAATTCTTTAGCGAAACGCGGGCCTTAAACTATCACATTTGCGACCGGCGCGGATAGATAATTGCGTCCATGATTGAGGGTGCTGGAAGTGGAAAGTGTTAAAGAGCGCAAAAATGATCTTTGTCGGCTTTCACGTTGAAACAATAACGAGCTCGAGGAATTGCATGCAGTTAAAGGGGAGCTGTCCCGACATATATCACGATCCCAACGGCGCCGGCGGCGCGACGGGACGCGGTGCAGTATTGATCGATTCGAATCACCTACTGTGCCAGTCGCGCGCTGCAAAGTACGTTGATCACATTTTACTGACAATTTTCAAGTAACCCCGCGATACTGGATGTATCCCGACGCGACGTCGCAGCGAAGCCAGGTAACGAACGGAAAAAGGAAGGGAAAAAAAAATGGAGCCCCGGACGTGATTGATATCCGCAAGATATATCGCGACGTGTCGATTGAAAGTCTGTCGAAATTTTCACGAGGAGCGTTTGCGAGAACGACCGAGAGAACGTGTTCAGCGATGCGACATAAACACGTAAAATAATTAAAGTAAACGATTGATCGGTTAACTGAAGATTCTCTCGATATTAAAATTAATGAGTAACAAGGAGACGCGGTTAATGGTGCATGAGTTAACGTTGTGTAATATTTAATTTTTGTTTGTGTAATATTTAATTATTAATTTAATACGAGTTACGAGAATCGTTTCGGCTGCACTTTAAATCATCTTCAGCGCGACATCGTGATAGATGAATTATTAATAATCTCAAGCTTTTTCCGCCGGGCATAAAATGAGCGTTTAAAAATTGAATGTACAAATATAGCGCAATTTTCCAGTGAAAATTCCCAGAAAAATTCATAACTCTGCAAAATATTCGGAATAGAAACGAAAGTTGGGACTAATCGGACTAAAAGAGAAGTGAAAATGCATAACTATCGCGAAATGCGGTTAATCTTCAGAATAGCGGGGAATACATTATCTATATTGCATAAACTTTTCGACGCTCGGGTTACGTGAGTTTGTAGTAAATAATCCAAATTTATCACTTATCGAAAAGTTTGTCGAATTGAATATAAATTTAATAACAGCTTCATTGTAATTAAAATGAGCAAACGAATAATCATTCGTATAACGATAAACAGTTAACAATTGATTTAAATAGGCTGCGACAGAAATAATACAAAATAAAACGGAAATATATCATAAAATATGTATTATGTAAATGTACGCGGAGAAATGCGCGTGTAATTGAAAAAGGAGAATTTTGTATGACAAGCGCACGGTTGTTCATTTTGCATTTGTCAACAAATATGCGATGATATGCAAATGAAATATCAGTAAAAATATTATCTCGAATATGTAATCAGATCAGAATGTTGTCATTTAAGTTGCCGTAAATGCAATTAATTATAAAGTTATTTATTAAATGTTATTCATATTCCTATCTCGTCCACTTTAGTAAACTTTTACTTTTCAATTTTTCCTTAATAAATTCGCAAAATGCGCGAATACGATGACCTTTTAAAAATAGACAGACATATCGATCGGATGGATTGCAGAAAGACGAAAGAAATTTTCATCTGAAAACGTTTCAACTTGGAATACAAGTACAAGAAGAACTGATCCATCCTTATAAAACCTATTATACGTTACAGTTATTTTATGGTGTAAAAAACGATAAAGGATTTACGGTATTTTAAATATTACGGCAGTAAAATTTTACATCGAGATTCGTGTCACAGGCTATCTGGACTATCTATCACGCAGTACATAATGTCGTTATGTCGCGCTGTCTCTCGCGAACATTAAAATCTCAGTTGAAATAGTCTCGTCGCGTCACAATTCGCGTTCATTTCTATCAATTTTATAACGGTGGACCGTTGTAACTTAGCGTCAAATATTAAAATATTATTGTTAATGAACAGTAATTGCTTTTTTATGTATTATATATTTCTAATTCTCTAAAACATGACTTACTTTTCATTTCTAATGCTTTATAGTTCAAAAATGATTAACGACACTTTTTTTATAAAGTAAAAATTGATTCAAAATTGATCAAAGTATTAAAAAGAAATGAATAAATTTTATTCTGTAATATTCTGTATATTTTGCGTACGTGACGTATCTGAACTAAAAAATCTTGTAATAAAATCAAACCCTTTTTTGCCCGGGAATGCCGAAGTCGAGCCGGGTGACACAAATACATGCTTTTACACTGATCTGCTAATCAAAAATAATATGCAAAATCTCACGCCGAAGATTACGTCGCAAGCTCCAAATTAAATGTCAACAACGGCGGAAGTCACGCACATCGCATAACGTATCGGCATCTACATAATAGGATTTATCTTAATTTCACAACTATATTATCAATTTAATTTACAGGATTGCTTGTGCAAAATTAATGGCTTATATATCAATCACCAGAACCTATCACCCAGCGCATCCCTTCTTTTGTTGATCACGTAGATCATCTACACAATAAACTCTTCCCTTTCTCCTCCGGCTATACTATATCATCTTAAATCTTAATAGTGATGGATCCGAATTTCTTATCCAAAAGCACACTTATAAAATAGTTGTTTGCAGATTAGATCAAAGGCATGCGCTGAATTATTTAACAGAGATTGTAGATAAAGATAATATCTTTATCAAAGTCACAGTGGAGCGGAATATTTTCCAAAATTAAGTCTGAAAGAACAATTATTCTGTTTCGATTGTAAAGAAAAAGAGACCGCAAAAGGGAATTGAAATTTTTCTCTGTTAAAAATCAACGCTCTTGTAAAGGAAAACTTACTAAAGATTTCGTTAAAGAGGCTCTCCTCTATTTATATGTCCTTTCTGTTTTAAGGTCATTAGAATTTCCGCCTCTCAATTACTCCAAGTCTCTCATCTACATTCCTAAGGTCATTCCACTCGATTGAAAACACTCATCTGCATTTCGACTTGTTGGCAGTGTAGTGTTATATAACGCCGCTTTACTGCCACGCAAGGTGCTGCGAATTTACATGAACGGTTATAAAAACAGAATATGACAAAGCCAGATGTCTCGTCTATCTCGTTTCACAAACAGAACTTTCAAATGGAATAATTTCTCGGCTCTTCTCACCTCTCAATGAGAAAATCAATAGAAAGTCTAAAGAACACTTGATGATTTATACACAAAAGCGCGTAATTAGTGCGATCAAACAATCATGCTAAAATTAACTGTTGCTATACGTAATCATTCGATTAATAACCCAAGATCGTGTTATACGTATGTACATGTATGTGTGGCTATATTATGTTATATATTATACATAAATGCGCGGGGTTGCAAAATCATCATGCAAAATCGCGAATATATTTCTTGTATTTCAATGTTATCGAGATTGAAAATGTCGTTATCGAATCAAAGTCGAATTAAACGCTGATTTTCAAGGAATTATTCGCGAATTAGCATTAATGTATGTAAATTATGTTCGCACCGTATCTTTTGTGCAAAATTCTACAGAATGCAGCTCTTTGAAAAAAGGTTCTTACGAAATATTCCGCGAAGGATGCAGAAAGTGATTCAATATCTACCGTGCATTTAAGCTTCCTTTCACATGAAAACGCATAAAGGCGCAAAGATACCACAAACGAAATTGAAAATTATTTCCAAGTATAAGCAATGTATAAGACCGTTTATCGTAATGATTTATGAAACATTTATGACTATTTAAAAAGAAATTTACAAGGAGAACGTTCATCGATTTTATGGAAGCTACAACTTACGGACTAAAAGAATCCAAAATTTTCCACTGATTCTTGAAACGCCTGTCCAAAAACCTTCGACTGTCACGACAAAAATAAATTGCAGCACCATCCTGTTGTAAATCAAAATTTTCTTTGCATGCAATGAAATATCCGAGACATTCATATTATATTATAAATAATCCTCAAGTTTTCATAATTCCAGGGAGCTTAATTTTTTTAAATATTATACTATTGTATGTTGAAAAGAATGCTTATGTGTCCGAAATTTGTCGAGGCAGCTAGATATTTCAAAAAGTATGTATTTTAAAGAAAAGCATTTTAGGCAAAAAATTACAAAATATAAAGTGATGCATTTAGTTTGATTTTAGATTGCAAATAAGTGTGGCCGAGCTGTCAAAAGCGCATTCGGCCGACAAAATGAATATAAATTTATTTTTTCATAATTTTCTTATTAATCTAACTATAGAAAATGTTAAAAATTTGCAAGTTTACTTTTCTGATTGCAGCAAAGATAAATAATTATCAAGTAAGATACTAATTACATATTTCAAATAATTAGTCAAATTTGTTTTAATATGATATTAAAATATACATATAGCGTTATTGAAAAATAATTTCTTTTACAACAATCTTATAATTAGAAAAATATTTTTATTTCTAGAAATCAAGCAAATTTTGTTCAGTTATGTCACATGTTTTTAAGAACATGAGCCGTCATATCTTTAAAAAGTTTTAGCTTTGTTCCCTTACCGTTCAACATAAAAGATATTTTATTAACAAGTTAAGAGGGAATTGAAAATTGGAATACAAGCATTTAACAAACTCGTAAATCCAGATAAAAAATTTAAATGTGAAATTGTATTTGCATATTTTTAAAATTAAAACAATGACATAATAAACGCGTGTCTTGATGATTCGGTCGAAAAGAAATGAGTTCAAGGATACGACAAACTCAAATAGTTTACTATCAGCAATTATATATGTTAATAAAACGGAAGTATAAAATTTGCATAACGTACACGCAACGCGTGACGCAAGGAAAAGAACCATGGACTTCCCTATGAGTGCCTTTGTTCCGATCGATTTTTTTGATTGACATTACGATAAATATTTGTACAGCCGTATTGGACTATATCGTGACAAACGCAAAAGAATTCGATATAAAGACTAAATAATTTACATTTAAAGTATTTCGCTAATCCGGAGTAGAAGATACGTATTTCGGGAGGAAGAGGCGCCGTAGACGCATCTGTAACAACCCCCCCCCCCCTCCAACAGTCCGCAGGACTGTAACAATGTTATTCGCTAAATTGTCTGATTACAGAGCGGAAATAGTCCAATGCGCAATTCCACCGGCGAGCGGCGAGAGAGCCCTATGCGAAACATATTGCAAAAATCAATAAAGATACTGAGGTTGAGTAACAATGAAGTTGTCTGCATTTGTAATCGAAACCAGTTGAGAAAAAGAAAAAGCGAACGGAAGGCCAGCATGACACTGGGCATCATCGTCGGTGCCTTCATCTTTTGCTGGCTTCCATTCTTCACCCTGGCATTGATCAGGCCATTTTACAAGCCTGATGCAATCCCGCACTCGGTATCGTCTTTATTTCTCTGGCTCGGTTACTGTAACAGCTCATTGAACCCAATCCTATACGCAATTTTTAACAAAGAAATACGTAAGCCGTACATCTTGATAATGTGCTTACGCTGGCGCAACATCAACGAGCTGATGCGCGAAGAGTATTACCATCGACAGTTTGGCGAACGGAGAACGAGGAACGAAGTGAACGGCAACGGCGCGACGGAGAATACGGAGCGGGCGGATCTCATAGACGATAACAATCTAAACATCGGCCGTGCTAATCAGAATACTGACACAAACAACCAGAGCAGTAGTAACAATCAAAATGTCGACAATAACAATCAGGATGTCAATCAGAATACAGAAGAAGGCGATAATAATCAAGACGTCGACGGTAACAATCGATATGTCAACGATAACAAGCAGGACGTCGATAATAATAAGAAGCAGGATCTCGACGACAGCAAGATTATTGAGGGGAAAAGCCAGATTATCATTGAAACCGTGGAGGAGCCCGAAATATCCCGCTTCTGATACAAAGAGTGTTCCTCGAATAACGAGGATAAACGAAGAACATCGTCGTTTCGTATGAATGTCTTCCAAGTTGTCGTCCAAGTCCATGCACCTCGCCAAACAGAGACCCTCGTGTGATTCAACAACGATGGATATCAGGCACGTATTAACCCTTCTATTAATATCCCCTTATACTTTCCCCTTGACCAGCCAAAACGCAATATTGCCTTTTCACGTTTCCGATAGTTTAGTACTTTTATAATTGGACTTTTTTTACGAACATTGGATATAGATTTTTAAAGTTCTATACAATGTGTGTGGTTCGAAATTCAAAATAATAGATGTAAATGTCAATTAAGCTAACATTGAAAAAAAGTTTTATTACAGTTAAAAAATATAGTATTTTGAGGTTTTTTAGGATCGCTCTATTTAATGCCAAACTTTAATGTTCAAAATTGAGAGAAAAACCAAGAAGAGTTATTAAAAAATTTAATAATAATTTCCTATAATGTAGTCTTCTCGTAGTATAATTCTAAGGTCGTGTGATGTGTGTGCGTGCGTCTTCTCCCTCCCTTCCCCCACCCACACATCCACACACCCACACACAACCATATAAACATACATATTTTTTATTGTTAATTTGTAACTAGCTAGTCTTCTAAAGTAGGCGCATTAATCATTACATTAATCATTACATGGCGACTTGACGTATCTACGGGTGCCATTTTATCCGCAGATCTGTGCGACAATTGATATTGTATAGTTTTGCAGAATTAGAAAAAATAAATTTCTTTTAAAGGGTCCGATAATTAAAGTGTTGTTAATGGCAGTGTTAATGGCAGTAATTACAGTTGAAATGCATTGATGGACACGAAAAGTCCCGTTTCGTTTATTTCGTTGAATAATTTTCATAAAATGTTTAGGGTTAAAGTAAATAACGTTGGAGCCAACATTCAACATAGATGCTTTGTCTAAAACGCTCGTTAACCTTTTCAGTCACAGTGTGACATATATGTCACACCTACACTCTCTCCATTTTTCGATCGTATTTTGTAGAATTCATCGATTTTCATGATTCTTTTTTACTTATCCCTTATTTGAATGTTCATGATGCGAACTCAGCGACCTCAAAAATGTGTATAAATGAATCATGCTTTTTGTAATGATTCGACCATTCCCTTAATTGCGTGACTCAAAGGGTTAATATGGAAAAAATTAATTTAAAAATTTGTCTTATTAACTTTCCTGATTGACTGAATTTTTGATCTTATTTTTTATCTTTTTGGTGATAATTTTTCGGATATTCACTTGGATATCGGCAGAGATTTTTTTGAAGCGTCATTATTAAGTAGCTCGATTTTTCTTTTACTCCTTTCGCTTATACTCTAATATAGTAATGCGCGGGTAACGTGCGATAGGAGTTTTTTATTTTTTCCTATTCTTTTTATTAGCCACATATGCATACATATATAATCGCTACAGTAGTTGTAATTGTACTTGCACTTGTAGACTATAATAACACATTTTTATTTGTGAATATACTGTAGGGACTTGGATACTGCGCCTTATTCCGAATATAATGCGCAAATGCAAGCGAGCATCGCGCTCGCTAGAATTGCAAGCAATTAACGAGGGATACGAGACTTGAGCCGACGGATCACGAGCTTGTAACATCGAGTGAGAAAGCCTTTCTTTTTCGACAATTTTAATCTGTGAGTCGAGGACGGGCTTCCGGATTCTATGTATTCTGGTTATAATAAAGACTAAGTGACTACAACATTCAACTTTACTTATTTTCTAATTCCTTCTTTACTTTGCCCAAGTTTAGGCTTAACTTTGATAATTTAATCGGATTTTTTATGAGCGTTCCCAATTTTATTTTCCAGTCTTGTCCCAAACGGGACAGAAAGATTGCAAAAGCATTGCAAAAATATATCTCATTGCAATATCGTAATATTGCAAATTAATTACGCAATGTAGTTGCAACTTTCATGCAACAGTAATATTAAAATGTCCGCCTTTAGCAAGATTGTATTGTAACGTCATAGCCAATGGTGCAGCGTAATAATATATATCTGTAGCAATAAAAATAATTCTTTCATTATTATTCAATATAATTTATTAAATATATTTTAATTTTAATTTAATTTTAATTAATTTATAAATATATTAAATATATTTAATATAATTTATTAAAGTAGTATAAATTAACATTTTGTGTAGTATAGATAAAAACAAATTCAATTAATATATATTCTATTATAATAATTATATTTTATACTTAACGTACAATACAAATTATTAATATTTTATACTTAAAGGCTATATATTTAATACTTCAAGCAAATTTTGCACTTTACAGAGGTACGTATATATTTCATATTTTATGCATGCGTATTTTGCACTTTACAGAGATTATATATATATTTTCTATGTAACAAGTTATCTTTTTTCCTCTGTTTGAGTAAACATTTGCTAAAATTTGAAGGAAGAAAAAAGAATTGAGTTATAATATATGTTAACATAAAATAAACGCATATCCATAATTCCATTAAAAAGTAAATAAATACTTCACGAGATAATTGACAGTGCAAAAATATATCAGACTAAAGTGTAAAATATGTATTAAAGTATTTATTTTTTAATTAATGTATTTTAATACTTTTATACGCAGCAAATTTTGATTAATATAAAAAATTGAAAGTCTCATTTAAAAGAATCACCTTGATTGTTAAGTTTATATTATAACAATATATAAAATAATCTATTTTGTGTCGTTCAAAGAAATCCATTTCAAATAAATCCATTTAATTAATTTTAAAAAATAAATTTTCTTGAAAATATTTAACAAGTTAAATGAAAATTGTATTACAAACTTGTGTGTGTGTGTGTGTGTATACGTATATACATTTCTCAAAGAGTCCTCAGAGATGCTTCAGTTTATTAAGCAACTCTGCGTAACAACCTGCGCTTTCGACAAAGCAAGACATTTTTCCATGCTATATTGTCACGCGATAATCCTTTGAAAGACAAACTGCATCATGTTGAATGAATTTTTCTTGACTTTCAGCTGTTTCTGTTCTCTATCATTCCTAAATCTATTGTAAATTTATTCTTATTTCAATTTTTTAAATCTAAAAATCTTGGTAATAAGCTTTTCTTTTTTCCCATTTCTCTCTCTCAATTTTTCTCTCATTCTCCGCTTTATCCGCCGCTCTTCCTTCTGGGAGCAACTGAATAATTCACGCAGCAACTTGGCGGAGTATCCGATCAGGTATTGCGCGCCCGATTTATACGTGCATGCAATTTTTATCAGAGTTAAAGTTTGACTGTCACGCTCGCTTAAAATACGCCAAGATATATTACTTATCGGTTACCGATGTTGAATATGTTAAAACGTTTTAAAAATAAAATCTTGAAGCGAGATATAAAAATTATTCGTTCTAAATTAAACAGAGAAATTAAACTGTTCTCAAATCATTTCATTTTCGTGGCTACGGGAGTACGGGAGTACTCAAGATTCAAATAACCGTCGCATTGGTAGAATCATATAAAAACCAGTAGATACGTTGTGAAAAATCGCATCATTGCAGTAATGTCGCGGCAATGTTAGTAATGAGCGACATGGCGCATATCCTGAGAGCATGTTGCCCAACGTAATGCTAATGAACGTAACGATAATGCCATGATATTACCATGACATTTCCATTTTGCTTCCAAGCTTTCATGCTGCGATGACATTACCAGTGAGATTGTCATGAGAAAACAATTAATTGCTACTTCCTGCTTGAAATAATTCTCCCGAATGCATACGACGTTTCATATAAATATAACTGCTATAAATATTATTCCCTTCGCGAAACATTTTCAGAATATTTTTCTTAATAACTCTCAGGATATACATATTTACTTTCTTCTTTTCCTTCTTGTTATTTTTTATTACTTTTTTTCGTAGACAATATTAAAATTGATTAAAGATCCAACAAGTTAAAAATATCGCATTCTTGATGCACGGCCAAATACGATTGCGCTCAATATAATTTATAACTCAATATAATAAACAGTTAACGAGATTGCAAAGCTTCTGCATTCCGAGAATAGCGAAAAAGAGATTACGGAAGTAACATTTTTTAAAAATTAAAGCCATTTTATTGCATTTCGTCTATATCTGTTGCATCTTTTACATTCCAATTTGATATATTTACAATATTTTTATATATTTTAAGGATGTATCGGAGCTTCGAAATAGTACCAAGTTGATAAAAGTTTGTGAGATTGTTCTTTTAGCCTTCCTGATGTGCTGCAAAAAACTTTAAACGAATCCACTAAATACATAGTTGCAAAGTAATAACGATTTTAATTTTTTCTGATTTTATACATATTTTTATGGAAGGAGACAGTTTTGAAGGATAAAAATATTGAAGAAATGGTAACAATGTTTTCAATTATTTTGTACATCTAGTATACGAATAGATGAAATTATTTACCGAGTTTCAATTAGGTATCTTCACTACATCGTTTTAAAGAAATAAATTATAAACTAACAAAAATATGCTATCAGTGTGTGTAACAAATAATGTTGGAAAAACATTTGTAATACAAAAAATACCTTTCTAGGAGTAAAAATAAGATTCCAATTGTAGTTCAAGTGCCTTACATCTAGATTTACTATGCGTAAGGCATAGATATTAAAGTATTTCAAATTTCATGCACTTTAATCTAAGATTGTATCTCCGAGGCATCCTTAATTATTATTGTGCGACTATTGCTTTTCATTACTTTTTATTTTTTTATTTTTTCCTTCCATGAGTATGAGTACCATTCCAGAGTACGGAACAAAACACTGTCATTATCTGTTTTCCGAGAGACTTATTACTTCACATTACATTCACGAGGCTTGATACATCACATACGTGAAGCGATTTTATTGATTTTGTAACTTAGCTTTAAGTGATTATAACTCTTAAAAATTTTTAACCAGTTATTTCTACATTTCTCAACAAGCGATGTTATAAGCAACTTCAGACATCGTACACCGTATTCACTCGAATATTAAGATTATAATGTGATACAAAGCACATCCCTGATCAAACAAAATCTTTATAAAAGATTCACGTTAAAAGTTATCCCGGCGCGATGTTTGAGGATACGAAACCTATAAACGACGAGCGATTTTGTATTCGTCTTCAGTTTCAAACGAACAAGCAATTTATTTGAGAATATAACGACTGCACTGGCGACCGGGGACAGGCACTATTCGAGACCTACTTTCGGCCGCACGTATTATTTGACCGTACTATTCGAGGTATCGGAAACTTCGAAATCGATACGAATTTTACGAAGAGATAAAGTCGCGTATCTGGAACAGTTTTATTTCCCCTTTATCATCACTGTCGGGGGCTTTCACTTTCCTCTTTCCGCAGTGGCATGCGAATTAAACAGATATCGGAAACGAGGAAAGCGAGAGAAATTAAAATAAAAATAAAATAATCCACGTACCTTTTGCTCGGTTGTACGTTCGGCTGGACGTTCCGATAGACCGTGGAATTCACGAATTGCACGTCGTCCCGTCACGTTGAAATCGATCGGCGATCTTCATACCACTCTCCAGAATAGTGGTAGATTGCAGGCTTCGTTCGAGAGGTTGATCGTTTCAGAGAATTTTTTTGCAGCTATGCTTCTCGGTCCAACTCTTCTGTTCCATTTTATATCCATATTAGTCCAATTCTTATCTAGTCACTTGTATCAATTTTGAAGAAGACCTCGAGACTTTAGAAGAAGTCCTTAAAAAGTGCGAAACAATCAAAATTTACTCAACTTTATTTAAAAAAATATGACAATGAAACTTCTAGTATGACATATCCGCTAAAACATACCAAAATTGTTGAGCAGACAACGTTTCAACAAAGAAAAAGTTAACAAGAGCATGCGGTCATCTGTTTAATTAGTGTCAAGAGGTAAATTCTTTTTCTTAATTTCTTATAATCTCTGATTGAACGAAAGTTGCACAGTAAAAAACATTTTGTATTTGTGTTAAAATTTTCCTGTGTAGAAAGTTTTGTGTTAAGTTTCTAACACGGTCGGGACATATCGTCGTTGTGTTACTTAAACTTTTCTATGTTAAATTAATATTAACCATTTTTAAGATTTAAAATAACACAATTTATATGTAAGTGCATGAATTCTTGGTGACATATTTTACATGTTAAAGTGAACAGATAAATTGTGTTACTTTCCTTTCTATT
This sequence comes from Tetramorium simillimum, assembly GCA_011636635.1. Taxonomy (NCBI): domain Eukaryota; kingdom Metazoa; phylum Arthropoda; class Insecta; order Hymenoptera; family Formicidae; genus Tetramorium; species Tetramorium simillimum. Next base: position 22,886 of record VBVQ01000525.1, read on the forward strand.
AATTACAGTTATTATGGATTAAATTGACATAAGTCTTATGCTTATTCACATGAAAAGATCAAAATAAAAAATACATAGATACTTCTCTCAAATGTTAAAATAACATTTTATCTTAGTTATATTTAACACATTATACATATGTCAATTTAATATAAACCTTGATTTCTGACAGTCCAAATGTAAAATTTTTGTGTTAATTTTTTACATATATTATTTTTGTTACTTTTTGACTCATTTGCTTTATGTTAAATTAACACAAAAATTTGAGTGGATTAATTGTGAAATGTACTAAGTTTAACACAAAATTTTTTACTGTAGAGGCAGGGCTGCGAGTATCGTGAAAAGCTATCTAAATTATTTAGATGCGGATGTACGGAAAGTATTCAGACACAGATAGACGATGCGTCGAATTGAACTCTCTATTTAGCTGTATTTAGCTGTATTTAGCCTTTACCTAAATTCCCGACGGTCGAGTCGAACTCGCGTGTGTCTAGCGAATACAGGAGGTTAACGCGAGTTTCGGCAGCTGCGTGCGCGTATACGCGCGGAGATTCAATGATCGAAAGTGCCCGGCGCTCGAGTAACGGTATACTCGGCGAGAGAGGAATGCTCCTTGCATCGTGGAGCGCGTGGAGCCGGATAAACGAGCGGAGCTGTGCGTCGCGACCGAGCGCGCGGGGCCTTCGGCCTTTCCGAAATATGTTTCTCCGGGGTCCCCGGTCCCTCTTTCTCTCTCTCTCTCTCTCTCGCCCGATTGCCTTTCGCGTATCGGTCCGCTCGCGGCGATCGATACCCCACGGCCGCGAGAACGCAACAGTACCTCTGGCGGTGCTCCAGAGTTATGGGAAGCACCGCCGACTCCGCCGCGCCGCGCCGTTCCTCAATATCGAGAAATCGAGTGGCTCGCCGACTCCGAATTGGCTCGACGACCTTCCTCCCGATAATCGAAATCTGAAATTCCGGATCCTCCTCTTCCACCGAGTTCCTAGAGTCTCTCCTGAATTTCAGACTCCTCTTGAGGTTAAAACTACAAAAATTACGGACTTTTGGGAAATGAGAGAGGACGTCTGGAGCCGTCCAACTCTCCCAAACGTGATCGGCAGTTTGACGTCTCTCGGTTCTTCGCGGTCCGCCGAAGGTGGGACGGTTATTGCACGGCCGCGGATCGATCCCGATTCGCGGCGTCGTCGCTCGTGAATTATTCTTAGAGTCCGATTCATAGAGCACCTTCAACTTCGCCGCGGATTAACGATTCGCCATTCTATCGCCGTCTTGCCGCGGCCGTTTTGTCCGGTGGGTGGTTTAATCGAAGTTCGCAAATTATCTCGCCGAACATTTTAATACCGAACTTCGTCTGTCCCGGCGAGAAATTCAAAGAATGTCCCGCATTAACGAGGCCCTCACGAACGACGAGAGCTTTGAAGCAGCTCGAATGAAAAAGACCGGAAAACGCGCGTTTTCCTTTAACGATGCCTTTTTTTTCTCCCCCGCGCGATGGTTTTGGATTGCGAGCTCCGAGTTTGGTCTTCTCGAGCAGCTTACGTAATATAACGGTCGACGGATCTGACTGTGTAATGAGGCCGATCAATGGAGATCGTGCATTATCTCAACTCGAATTAAATTAAACGTATCAAATTAAATGTATTAAATTAGCTGTAAGGATAGCGCGATCGCAACCAATAGTGTAATTCCAATTCAATTATCCTGTCCCAAATATACCCCGTACACTATCGGTTTGCGAGAGTTTCTCGTCATCGAGCGGTACAACAGCGGCTATTAACTCTCCGGCGTCGATACTTCATTCTCGATACAACATTCTCGACAGTGAAGGGAAGGCGACATACATAATGCACGCGGCATAGATCCCGTGAATAAGTTTCGATTGCCGTTAACGCTATTATAATCGTGCGGCCGGACATTCGGTCGTTGAAAATTCACAAAAAAGGTCGATTTTACATCGAGGTTTTTACACGACTGTTCTGTCGCGAGTCACAGGGGATCGATGGAAAATTCGGATTCAAGTAGAGATGAGGTAATTCCGATTTACGGATTTATATACGTACTGTATTTGCCGGACCAGCAGCTGCCGCAAATCAAACCGACTTTCCCGCCCATCTTCCTCGCGACAACGAGATGCGCGGCTATCGAGCGGTCCTTGCTCCCTGCCGTGAATCTTATTAGCAGCGTGATCGACGTACTGTCACGCCACGTGCCTGTCATGGGCACAGTCGCGTCGCGAACGATTCTTGTCCGCCACGTGCGCCGCTACGTCGTGTACCGTAATGTCGAGGGCAAACAGGTAACCGCGAGCGACGCATCGGCGCGAGCAGTCTATATCAACAGTCTGTATCAACAGTCTATTTCCTTCACGGCTCTATCCGATCGTTCGATTTCGGGTCAACTTTGAAGAGCGGAGTGACTTCCGCGAGGAACCGAAACCACGTGAAAATTACTCTACGAAGGCACAATAAATTCTTCCTTGGAAAATTTTAATGCGTTTCACGTGCACGAAGCCACAAAAAGTCTCCTCAGAATAGCGCTCGAGCGATAGACACTGATAGACAAATTCCGGTCACTGAAAAATTCATATATTATGATTTTCTCTATATTTAATATTAATATTTCATGGATAAAATTTTTCAAAATATATTCTCGGAAATGTCATTCTTTTTATGAAAATATAATAGCGCGCGCAAATATATCACGTTGGATGTCAGAAAGACCGAGAGAAATTTGAAAACGTGATTCTCTTAGAACTGTAAAGTTTCTATAGATAATATATATAGATCTACGTGTATATAATAGTTTCTATAGATAGCTCAATCGATCGGGAAATTATTTGATGAGGATCGCGGGGCATTAGTTTCGAAAACCGATCGAGTAAGACCGGCAGGCTTTATACAATCATTCCGTCAGCGCAAACGATGAAGTCCGCGTATCGATCACCACGAGCTGTCATGAGTTTATCGGCTTATTCGTTTATTGAATTAACAGCGAATACCATTTCGGCAGAAATATAGAGGCACGTCTGGAACTCGGATTTTTTTGGTTGAAATTTTTTTGTATTTGTCGTTTTCGTTTATATGCAGCAAAATTTCAAACAGAGTCCAAAGACCGATTTTTTTCCCCCCCAAAAAGATACAGTATCACATAAAAATTGTGACAATAAAATGGATACATACACGGTAAAAGTATCTATAATAAAAAAACAATAAAAAAATCCAATTTGTCTCTCGATGATTTGACGTCGAAATTAATTAAAATTCGTATTTTCAAGTTTTATCGATTCCCGCTCCGATTACCAGGCCGCACTACCGCGATGTTCTTTGATTCCAAGAAATCTGGTTGCTGGTGAAAATTTTATTCCCGCAGCTCTAGTTTCAGGTTTCAGCAATTTAACACCGACGTGCATCTATGTCCGCGGCGCCGCTATTATTTTAAGAACACAGCGAAAACCGCGCTTCGCGCCTAAGAAATTACGCGACGCCCACGGATCCTCATTCTTCCACCGGGACGCGTAAAAATTATCCGGGCGCATCTTGCATCAGACGTAGCTCGCGCGCGCGCGCCGTCATACCTAACGAACATCGCGCATCTTCCTCGAAATGTCACGACCTCGAGTGAACTTTCAAGACGATCTTCATTCGCGCGTCGCGCGTACAGCCGCGTATCGACGCGAGAACGTCGATTTATCCGCGAGATTTCGCGAAAATTCCTTCCGTCGGGGCCGCGTCCGTTGCACGGTTCGAATTTTCACCTGGCGTCAGGCGCACGTGTGTGCCGCTCGCATCTGTCCGCCTTTCGCGAAAATCCCGAAAATGGATCGTGCAAGCAGCGAAAGAGAGACGAACGGGAGTCGTCCGCTGCAAACGATCCGCGTCGCGGGAGAATCGAAAATCTTAAAATCAAGTTATCACACAGTCGCACAACAATTTCAACCGTGTACCGCACTTTATCGCGCAATTCGTCTCTCTCTCGAGACGACGACGACGATCCATACGGGCACGATACCGATCCACGCGCCGATCGATGCGGACTGGCACGCGTCCACGCTGCACGCGAGAGTCGCGTGGAACCGCGCGGAGCGCCACCGACTGACTGACTGACTGACTCGCGGCCGCTATCATCCAACCAGGCAGTCGGTTGTCTGTCCGACCCCGGCTGTGCGTCTGATCTGAAGGACCCCGGCAGCCGGGAAACTGTTGCTCCCGATGACAATCGAACGCGCCGACACGCGTGGGGAGGCCTTCCGACGCGGAAGTACCGCGTACAATGCTTGATACTGACACTGATATTTTGCCTTTTTTTTTAATTGATTATACAACATGCCTTTTTTTAACACTAGAAGTGTAATACTGACCGCTCATTTTTTGTGACCGGTTCTATTTTTTTTAGATTAATACCTAATTTCTTGTATATTATTTTAAAATTGTGTTACTTTAAAATAAACGAAATAATTGATAAAATGTTATAACATTTCAAAATTCTGTTTTTACACAAAAAGTAGAGTATTAATCTAAAAAACAGAAACGGTCAGAAATGACGGCTCGATATTTCTAGTAGACTTGTTCCAATTTATATAATCTCGTTTAAAAAGTATACTCGTCTGGCGTCAATTCAGGCATTTTATTGGCGTGATAAAAAAAATAAATATATTTGCTCTATTATCTTATTCTTAGTATTATAATAGTTTAATATCGCTAGCTAAAAATGGCAGCAGAAGCATTAAGCATTGTTTGAAGATGATAACTCAGGAATAGTCCTTCTATTTTTACAGCACGCTAATTATATACGCCAATTTACATTAATTCACTACTTTAGAAATTTCATTTCTATAATTAACAGAAATGATATGAATACTTGCGGTGTAACAACATTTTCGATGAAGTTCTGGAGAAACACCGATACCGAAATTATTGATATCTTACTAAAGTTATGTATTCACAGTTCTGCTTCGTTAGCGAGGATCTCGCTATTTTGATTTCGAGCTTCGTCAGCTCGCTGCCGGAATTAAACGTTCCCGATAACGGTCCGGATTATCGTGGCGTTATTTCGCGTCTCGCAGTATACTTGGCACATCGGAGCTATGTAAAAATAAAATGTTTTTAAGCGCCGCGTGGCATTCTGTTGGAATCCGATACAGTGCCGCTTCATTTCGCGAGATTGGGTGTGCGATTACTTAATCGAGAGCGTTATCCTCCCTTTCACACTTGACGATCCTTCTATCCGTGCTATCGAATACGGAATTATCATTAGCGTTCCTCTCCTCTTCCTGTTTATCATTATGCCTTTCATCTTCGGTCTCTTTAATGTGTATTCAAATTATGATATTCAAATGTTATCTGATATCTTTAAATATCTTTCAAATTAAATTCTAAACTGATGAATGAAAGAAAAATAATTTTTTGATTAATTTAAAATGGAATTTTTCTTTTGCGAAAATTTGATGGTCATATTATTCGAAACGCGAAACACTACGTGTCTCTTGATGTATAACAAGCGATCGCTATGAATCGCCGAGAGAGAATTCGCAGTTGTTTCCACGTAGATCGATTGCCGTTTCGAGAAATAACGTTCATTTTTCGTGGCCCGGGATGTGATAAATGAGTCTTCGTGCTTGAACATGTTGTGGCTTTCGCGGACGATGAAAGTTTGATTTTTCGCCGAGGTCAGTGGCAGCCAGTCGATGAGTAGAACCGCATTACCGAAGTGCCAATCACAGGCACGCCGCGGTTGAAGCTTTGGCACTCGAATTGTAAAAATATTCCACTATTTTTAACCCCCGTTGAGCTCAACATAAAAAATGGGAATGAGTTTACATCAAAAGTGCTATTCAGGTGTTAATTTAGTGCTCTATTGCTGATTTTAATGTTTGGATTATTTGACAAGAACTCACGATTAAACCTGGATGTGTTTCACGTCAAGCTAGCTCTATGACTCTTAAATACAAAATAAAAAGGTAAATCTTGTGAAGTGTTTTTCAAGGAGCTTTTAGGAGCAGTTGATACAGTTAACACGGTATTTTTGAACTGTAACAGTTTCGAAGATGCAAACATTAACTATAATGAATCTATAAGAAGACAGCGTCAAAAACAGACTCGATTCTAGTTTTTAAATATTTCAAAGAGCATATTTCCAGAATATGGTAAATTAATCTTGATGCAAACATTAACAATAATGAATCTATATGAGGACAGCGTAAACAAAATTGAAAGACAGACTCGATTCTAGTTTTTAAATACAATATTTCAAAGAACATATCTCCAGAATATGGTAAATTAATCTTGACGGTTACTCTTTGTAATTGAAAATAAATCTTTAACTCGTCCCGCAAATCAAAGCTGACAAGAATAAAGTATTTTTGCAATAAAATGAACGTAAAAAATTAATTCTTAAGATATTTAAGGATGTCGGTGATTTAAGGATGATCTCGATGTTTCTAAAATATGAAAATCAGATTTTGATGTTCGCTTGTTGGAAAATATACATAATATATTCCCCTGATTGACATGTGTTAGAATAAACGATAATAAAATCAAGATAGAGAGAAATGTGTCGTTCCACGTTGCTGTGACAAAATCGAATGTAACTCGTTCATGTTTTATGACGTACAAATAGAACGTAAAATTGGCACAACTTTGGCATAAAAAATGTTCTGTTGTTGCATCTGTTGCATCCATATGATACAAAAAAAATTTCTTTTTAAGATTACGTCGATTGATTTCAATCCTCGACAAAATACGTAGCGTGTGTCTAAGTCAAATATTGCGGCGCTATAACCGGCGTCGGGAAATTTCAAACGATCTAAGGTTAAAAATACACATTGCAATATCCGACTAGATGGAGTTTCTCCCTCGGACTTTCGTACGGTTGAACGAACGTCAAATGTACGTGTAGCAATCCATCGGGCTGCCCGATACGGACCCGATATTATCCCGTCAGGAACCAATTCTTTCCGCCGTGGCTTCGACCGCGAGATCTTGCCCTCTTATTAATTCCACGAAATCTGGAACACCCAGCGTGGAGAGAGAGATCCGGCGAGACATTAATTATGGAGTGTTGCGGCGTTCCTCCGAGTCCCACAAAGGGGAAACCTATCGGGGAAGGAAAAGACCGAAAAAATTTCTCACGCGACGCCGAGGCATAATCGATCGTCAGCGGATCGTCTCGGTCCCTCGACGGGAGAGAGAGACTCGGGTTGTTCTACTCGGGTGCGCGGGTTCTCTCTCGTCGATATTTAACGATCCCGCGAAGGAAGCGAAGGTACGACGAGGCGGACGGGCCGTATAGATATCGCCCGCGGGTTTCATAGAGTCTATCCGCTTGAAGCCGAGGCCGCGACATACGCGAGCGCGGCCGCGTGTTATTGACCCCCGAGAGACAAAGTGCGACCAAGTCCGCCGACGGTGACAACGATATACTTACGGCACGCGGATGCGCACTTACGATATTGCGCTCGGTGTGTTGGACGGTGTTTGCGACAATGGAACAACAGAGCCGTCGATAGACCGTACAAAGTCGCTCGCATGCCGGGGGAAGTTTCTGCGAGCTGCAGCTATAGCTACCGTCCCGCTATTAAAGCGCGTGACGCGCGAATAGCGTGACGGCTCGAAAACGTAAGGACGATCTCGAGAGCGAACTCCCGGCTGCCATTCAAGCGGCCTTAGTGTCCATAAGGATAATGTCGCCTCTCCGGAGGAGGAATTAACTGACGGCGACGCTCCGAAGAAAATTAATTAGGGCGACTAATCGTCCGCGATTAATTGTCAGACGCCGCCGGAGGACGCGCGAACCAACGTTTAATCGGGGATAATAAAATCGCGACCTCTTTACGAATTTTTCAACCGGGAATAAAGTAACGTGCAGCGAATCGTGACGTAATTACATAAATTTTGCATTGCTATATGCTTTCTTCTTTTTTTTTACCGTGGTAGAATATATACGTGGATAGAATCGAAGGAACACGCGATTATAAAACCGTTCAGTTAATAACTATCCATACGTAGCTATGTTACATATTTTATTTGCTAGATAATATTGCACATGTAGAAAAATCAAATTGCGTATCGAGGAACATTTTTAATCGCGATGAAGGAAAATACATATCTATTCCAGAGCGACTCAATCTTATCTGCGATAGTAATGCTACCTATTTGTCAGAGCTGTCTTAACCACCATCAATTTGCTCCTTCCTCAATAACATCCAGTCTCATAAGAAACGAATTTAAGTTTCCCGCGGACGTGCTGAAAATGTGATAACTTACCTGGGAGGTGTGTTCTACTCGATTCGTTTCTTATCTCGTTTATTTTCAGTTACCTTTTTTTTGTACAATTAATGTATAACGAGCTATATACATATCTTAAAAGTAATTCGATCGAATCTCTTAGTTGATTGAATAAACTTCCGGGATAATTAATAATGTTCTTGCCGACGGCATACATTGTAGTCCCTAATGCTAGTTCCATTAATCTTTGACTTGATCGAGAGACATTTTCGAGAGAGAGCTACTTTGAAATTCTGCGATGCTCCGCAACGATGAAACACCGCGACGATGCATTCTGGCAAATTGCCTAGGCGGCTGAATTAAATGGTATCGCGTAACTGTATACGGATAGTTCTGTCGATATCACCGTAAAAACATGGCTCACGAAACAATTCGCAATTCAGCGTCGATTTCACGTGGATTATAAAATAGGAGAGGGGGGAAAAAAAATACGTTGCGCGCGAGAACGAGAGATCGTGCGTAACTGGCGTGAATTTGAAATTACTTTGCAGGAATCGATTTGAATTAATCGGAGGGGATTAAAAAACATTTGTTTAACGCCCTTGGCAGGAAACGTTACTCCTATCGTATCGATATAACGTTATTACTTACTTACGATTTCATATCGATTAACTGGCACAATTTGAGTTAAACGAACAAGAGAAAGAATTAAATAATGAACATAATCGTCTTGGATTACACCAGTTTCTCGGCGGTAATGTAATCAATCTTAAAATCTGCAGTACACATATGTTAAGAATATTATCACATGCATTCCATACACACCCGCACATACGTACACGGTCGCAGCTTCGTTCTAACTTTCCTAATGGCGCAGTGTTTCATTTCTTTATTTTGTTGCTATTGCCGTATAAATTAATCGTTTACTATTTATCGCGAAAAAATCTAATTTTGCCCCGTAGTCACCGTGATGAATAATCACGGTAAATAACCGCGATGAAGCCGCGTTTTTAATCGTCTCGTAAACGCACTCACACTTACAGTCGCGCACCAGGCCGTGTTCCAAGTCGCATCGATCGTACAACTTTCATCCGCGTCGCTCAAAGTTACGTCTGCATTATTCAAACTGATCCCAGGATTCAAACAAACTCTGGTCTGGCAAAAAAAATAAAATAAAAGAGAATCGTGATGAATAAATGTGAATTGGATCACGGCCTGGTCGATAATTAACAAGGACAAAGAAGTGGCTGCATCGCTGTGCGAGCCACCGCAAGCGCAGGTACATTTGGTAGCGAAAACCTCGAGTTTAATCCTAAAGAGCGAGCTTCACCTGATGCTTACCAGTTAGCTGAATCGATACTTATTATAATTTTCTATTTAAGAGAATCTAAAGAGTGTCCCGAGGCGTGTTTGCTGCTTAAACGATAAAAATAAATTTATTTTCGCAGGATAAAAAGTATCTCGAAAGTATCGAATGCTTTCTACCACAGATAATAAATGATAAAATTAAGAAGAAAAGTGACAAATCACCTGCTTCGACCTGACGTGGATTATCGAGATATTCGTTCGTGAAAATTAAGATGTCGATACAAATGATGAATTCTCTTTAAACTTATCGCAAAGATCTATGGCGCTGAAAGAATATATTTGTGGAAGCATCGCTTACATAACAGCTTCTACTATTTAGGATTAAACACCTATCGCACTAGAATCCGTGGTTACGTGGGACGAGCCGGCCGGTCGTGGTGGCGGTAGTCTGGCGATTTGGAACACGGCCCCGTATAGTCACTGTCTGTACACCCCAGCGTTGTTGAGGAGCCACTCACCTGCAGCCCGTTTACACGGCTCCTGCCTCGGCTCCTGCCTCTTGATCGGCATCTTCGTCGGCAAGACGTCGCGTACATCCGCGATATCGACTGGCTTTACGATAACGCCTACTCGCTCGCCGTCGATCGTCGTCGTCGTCGTCGTTGTCATCGTCGTCGGTGTTGTTGTCGTCGTCACCGTTATCGTCGTCGCATTCGTCGTCGTCGTCGTCGTCGTCATCGGCGCCGCGACGACGGCGAGCCGTGAATCGTGCGCGTCTCCAGGTTGTTCCACGACCGGCAACCCTCGCCCCGAGTCCGCCATCGAGGTGCGCTGCTGCTCCTGGAGTAAGCAGGCGCTCGACAACAAATCCCATTGGCGGAGCTTCTCTCGGTCGAGCTCGAACGACGTCGCGGACATCCGGACGTCCGGGATCGAGCGAGCCGGGGGAAGGTTGCCGTCCTCTAAAAAATGATTCCTGTCCGTAGCGGCGGGCTTGTGGTAGGTCTTGCTCTGCGGGTCCCACACGTAACCGCCCGGGCCGATCACCTCCATCGACAGGGCCTCGTAAGCGACGTCCCCGTCGTCCTCGACCGACCGCTCCCGCGGGTGATGGTCCTTGTTCGATCTGCGCTTGACGCGCGGCCGCTCGCCGCACGGAGACTCCTCCGCGCAGTTGTCCCTGCGTAAAGCGACACTGTCGTTCACGTAGGTCGCGCCCCGCGTGATCTTGCCGCGTGCCTTCGCGTCGCCGGATCTCCCGGGTCTCGGCGGACTGTCGAGATTATCCAGGGATCTGGCGTTTCGCAGGCTCACTCTTCTCAGGCTCTCGCACCAAAGGCTATCCTGCTCCCAGGGATCTTCCGAGTTGAAATTGCTGTCGGTCATGGCGTTATGACTGCCGGACGGCGGCAAGTTTTGCGACGTTGCCTCGACCTGACTGGTCGAAGCCGCCGAAGTCACCGGTGTCGCCGGCGCTGCCGCCGTCGCCGCGGCCCGGTTAGCTCGGTTTCGCTGCTCCACTAAATTTTGCAGGCCGACGTCGTCGAGTAATCCCTCGAGAGATCTTGACCGACGATGAGACGCCTGTGCGACGTGCGTCGGTTCCGTGTTATCGACGTTGCCGGGATTAACGGACTTATCTCTAAGACCGTGGGGATACAAGTTTCTAGCCTCGGGCAGAGATACATCTGGCAGTGGATCAGTGGACTTGACTCGGCGCAGCGTGTCGGCCTCGTAGAAGTTTCTCTTGTCCACGAGGGCCGCTTTGTTGTCGCCCAGCAATTGGCAGGTGGTCCGTCTCAATTCCGCGGCGATCCGCCTCGCCTCGTCTATGTCGTCCACTTGAATCTGCCGCGGCATTTGCCGCGCGATCGGGTTCACAATACGGCCGATGTCATTCCGCTTGTTCAAGCCGATCGCCGCATCGTCCCTCTGATTGTTCAATTGAGGCAATCGCGACGTATGGCCGATCATCGGTTTGGTCAGCTCCACGTCCACGCTGTTGACACTCGCCTGGAGGTCGGAATAGTAATAGGGCGCACCCGATTGATCGCTCTGGGCGCGCTGCTCGCTGACGTTCGGCAAATACGACTGCTGCAGAACGGGGTTGGCGGCGGTTTGCATCGCCACTGGACTGGGATAATGGCTCGAATCCTGGCTGGAGGTCGATCGATGGTTCGGCAGCACGTGTCGCACGCACGTGTCGTGACTGGCGGACCTCGAGTGATTCGGGAACCTCTGCTCGGTGTACGCGTTGATGCTCTGAAACATACTCGCCAGGGTGCTGCCGGGGTGATTCACCGAGGACATGGACGCGCTGACGAGCGAGTGCATCGAGGATTGCGCGCTCGCCGGCCTCTGGCAAGCCATGGATGTCGAGATGGACGCCGCGGCCGACGCATTCGAGTAACTGGAATCCCTGCTGTGGGAGATTGGCAGCGCGCTGATACTCTGCGACGTGCCCTGAAGCCTGTAAACGGTGTCACGCGGCGGCTCGCTGTCGGGTCGAACCGCCGGCGAACCGCGAAGCGGTGAGAAGCTCGTAACGTTCTCGTAATGCGCATCACCGGTGAAGGACTGCGAGTGTTGGTGGGTCGGCGGTAGATCGGACACTCGCATGGACGGCAGGCTGCTCGCCGAGCCGGTCTTGTTTCTGCCGGAATAGTCGAACGGCCGGTCGAGGTTACTCGACAATTTCATCTTCCTCGAGAGATCTTGACACGTGGTCTTCTGCAGCTTATCGACCACCAGCATGTTCTCGTTGAATCCGTAGATGCTGTTGTAGCTCAGATCCTTCGCGTAAGTGTCCACGTTGAACGCGTCTCTGGCCTGCAGTTCCTCCAAATACTGATCAAGGTCGATGCTCGCGCCGTCGAAACGACTTCCCAGCGACTCCAATTCGTCCAGGCTGTCTAGAACCTCGCAAACGTCGTCGCTCACCGGTCTCCTCTTCAATTGTCTGTGCCGAGCTTCCTCCTCTGGATTTCTCAGCTCGATCGAATCGCTTCCGGACGCGCTCTCCAACGATATCCTGCTGTCTCTGAAAGTGGAGCTGATGGTCGCGTCGGAGAACCTCGACGGTGGCCTGTGCATCTCCACTTGACCTCCCGGTTTGTTCCAAGACTTTGGAGAATCGCGGCTCAGCGCGTTATCCTTGGCCGTGGCCACTTGCGGCGAAACTTTCTTTATTTCCAAAGATTCCTGCATGTCCAGTGAGTCCAAATCGTCCAGCGGCGGTGGAGAGGTCGGTATCGGCGGCGGCGATACGAGCTCGCTGTCCGACGAATCGTGTAATTCCGCGATCATGTTGCGGCTGGCTCCCAGATAGTAAGAAGCCGGTCGGAAGGTGTCGGAGAGACTGAATCGCGGATGCCGTGGCGCGTCTATGGAGTCCAGGTCCTTGGACGACTCGTCGTCGGCGTCAGAACTGTCGGACTTGAGCGCCGTCAAGATGTCGGGCAGATCGCCCCTGGAATGCGGCGAATTCTCGCTGACGTTGCTCTTTTTCATCGAGGACGCCTTACCGCCGTCTTCGTCGTCCTTCTCGGATAATTGATTCACCTCCATATATACCGGCTCGATCTTGTTATCCGACACGCAGACGAATTCGTAGTGGGACGCGTCGAGCGTGGAATAATCACCGGAATCGTGCTTCCCGCCGTCTTCGTTCGGTGCCAAAAGGGAGCGATTCATCCCATTCTGCGCCATCTCCACGTACGAGCTTTCCTCGTGCTGCAGACTGGCGAACAGGCTCTCCATTATCTTGGGATTCGGCCTGTCATCACTGTTCGGATCCAGTATAGCTTTCCTGGGAGACATGGGAAGATAGTGATCCTCGCAGTTTATGTCATCCTGCTTTAAAACGGAATTAATGAGATCGTTATCAATAGAGAATTGATCGCTGTGCGTTAACAAGGATTCAGTCATACTCGTTCTAGCACAATTAGGACTCGGGATAATATTTACGTCCATCGATGGCACGCATTGTTCTGTTAGACTCTCCTTTGAATCGGTCATTTTGCTTTGCTTCAGAGATCCATCGAAATTTTGCATTTGTATAGCATCTGTATAGAACGTGTCTAAAGCGAAATGTTGCGTAATAGCTTCGTTCCTTTCAACGAGTTTTTCCTTCTCATCGCCTCTATCTCGACGGTCCAAATTACTCGCAACGTCGTATCGTAACGTTTCATTATCGCCATAATCTCCGCGATGCTTCGATTCTTGCCGCTTCTCGGATTTCGACCGATTAATCTGCTGTGACTTCCGTTCAAAGTCCGCCAGGAGATCTCTGACCGACTTGTTACTGTCGGTCGAAGCTTGCTTAGCGTGGCCCTCTTCCACGCCTTTGTCTTTGGAAGCATTCGCATCACCACTCAGAGCGAAGCTACGTACGACGGACTTGTTCGCGCAGTCGAGCTTCGAGACGTGAGCCTCGGTCGCCTGCAGCGGCGACACCTTTAACGGCTCCTGCATGGTCAGCACCTCCTTCACCGGACTGGCGCCGTCCATGTTCATCTCGAAAGACCTGATTCTGCTCTGCACCAGATTCATAGTCTCGAATTTCTCGCTGTCGTCGTCCACCTTCGACGGCATCGGCACCTTCTTAGGGTTAATATACTGATAGGAAAACTCCTTTATAACTTTGCTCTCGTCGATGCCGGGGTCCCATTCGTCGTTGTCGTCCTTGGAATCCCACTGTACGTTCTTCTGAACGTGCCAGGACTCGTTGGTCCGATAACCGCACAGATTATCGGACCTGTTGCTCTCGATCTTGCCGGTTTGCTGCCCGTCATACTTCGGCTGATCGAAACCGTAGGCGGTCGACGTCTTCAGAATACCTAACGGCTTCTTCGGGGTCTTGTGCCTGTTCGCGGGGTCCTCGAAGGTGGCCTCGGGATCCGATCTTCTGGACGACGATTGCCTATCCGCCGAGGACGATGCGTACGCGTAATCGTTTCTCATCATCGGCGGAAAGCTGACCTCGTCGTAACCCGCGTCCGGCGGTATGCCACCCAGAGAGGAGAGCGCGCCCGCCGGACTCGCTTTGCGTGCATTAAGGGTTTGCGACTGCGAGATCTGATTAACGCTCGTGCGGCCGGTCCCGGGTATCGTCACATCCTGAACGGTCGCCGATGACCGATCGTCGCCGGCGTGCCGGGGGCTCCTTCCTGCATGCGAGGGTCTGCGCGAGCGCTTCCTCCGGACGTCTCCCAGCTCTGATTTGTTTGTTACAAAACACAAAGACACGAGTACGTCCGTTACTTACGAGTGTGCGTGTATGTGTGTGTATATGTGTGTGTGTGTGGATAAGAGAAAGAAAAGTAACCCCATTTGTACATTTTCGTCTCTATACCCATTAGATAATTCTAAGCAAACTCGTCAAGCGCGGTAACGATATCGATAATCATTGCACTCAATAAGAAAAATGCGTTTATCTCTCTTAATTATTAATAGTTCAAATTGAATTTATACATCTATATGCAATAAGCACTCGAAAGAATTTTAAAAGATTATAAATATTTGCAATTTTCAGATTTTGAGATCGATAAAATTCAGAGAATAAATGTTAAAATATTAAAAATAAAATTTTCTCGTTAAATAATTTGATCACGATCGATGCAATGATCCCGATAATCGACTAACTGTCTTTGCGGTTAATCGTAGATAGCGGACACGCGAGTTGCAAGATAGCAATTGTAATTGCGTAACTACGGCAAATAGTGTTAGTGAAATTCTTTGGCATGCCATGCTGACCCATATTCTTCTACGATAATCTGATTACGATCGGTGTTAAGTCGCATAGGATATCGATACTCGATCATTTAGACAGGTAGGTTTTAAGATTGTTAATCGTTCCCATTCACCAGCCAGCTTAGACCCAACAGCAGCAGATAGAAGGAGCCCCGCGGAGAAACGCTCGCAGATATCCAGACAAAATTTCCTCTTGTTTCATCGTTACTTCACATTTTCGTTGAATTGACATAGTTTCGTTAATCGTTTCCTCGACGATTATGTTAGTAAATAAAAATTAAGGAAAAGCAACTTCGATCTTGCAAACGTTTGCAATTCGTGAAAAACAATTCAGGTGCCTTGCATTGATTGTATTTATTTTCGTACAATCGGGTAAATATTTTCGTTAGACTATGACCTTTTTTTTTACATGTCACTGATTGAAGTACAAACATGCTGCTAATTTTATTTACAATAAAAGGAAAAGGATGAACGTAAAAATCGCTTGACATATTTCAATTACACGTAACGAACACCATTCACAAAATACAAATTTCTCGACGTGCGTTTTTTCGTGAAAAAAAAAAAAATGCCTTTGTTTCCGTGAGCAAATATGCACATTGGATTCTTCACCGTGTTAGCAATTAAATACCATCATGTTAGATTTGGATTATTTTTAGCTTAGGTCAACTATCTACTTCTAAACTGAATACACCGTAGACAGGGTGTTTTCGAGGGACTCGAGACGATCAAAATATTTGAAAATACGTGAAAATTTCGTGAATTTTTCTCTCTTTTCGAAGACAGTGCAATCTGTCCGCAAAGATACTCGTAATCTTTCTGACCATTTAAACATGCCTTGTTCCATGTAAAAATGCGCATGCTTAACACACGCCAAGAAAAACAAAACACATAATCGTCCGCGCGAGTATCAATATTTCGACCGGGTCCCTCGTTACGCAGGGCAACCGAAGCTACCATTTAAATGATAAGTTCAGGCGAGCTAGCCCTACCTTCATCATCGCTGGAATAGCTGTTGTAGCGTGGCACGCTGACGGCGGTCCGACGGCCGTCCGAGCTCTTGCTCCTGACATGCGAACGATGCCCGTCCTCCCGCCTCCGGGAGTGACGACCCTCCGCCACGGCGGCCTCGTGCGCTGCCAAATCCAGCAGCGCCTGTTGCTTGTAGTAACTCGAAAGATCATTTTGCGTCTTGCCGCGATTGGCCGAGCTAGATGGCTTTCGCGTCAGCGGAGATTGCAGCATACGCTGCTTCCATTCCAGCAGCCGCTTCATCGACTCTTCGCGCTGAAAAACGTACCGTAACGCAACCCTTTCATTAGCCCGACAGAAAAATGTGACGCTATTTTCTGGCCTAATCGAAGTCCCCGATGTCCCGACAATGGGATAGAAGAAATTGAAAAGAGATTGAAAAGAGAATATTAGAAATTATTAATACGACGTGAGTAACGTAATAGCAATGACAACGACCATTGAGTGAACGACGGTGAAAGCAAAGACACGAGAGAGTCGGGATGACGTAAGGTACATGCAGTAACAGGGCTATCGTGAATCACGCTTGTCCAACGATGTTACCGACACGACCGTCTTGTACGAGGTGATACGAGCAATGCTGATGACTTATCTACCTGATTCAAAGAAGCGCATCCCTCTATGACTCATCCTGGCTTTTCCGGAATACAAACGAAAAGCGAGTTCGAAGAAATTCGTTTCAGAAATATTTGGTGATACGTTTTTACGTCGCGAAACTTTAGCGCCAATATTGATATATCATAAATCATCATCATTATAAATAACAAAACATTTTGCACGTTTATTTAATTTGAAAAATGAGTATTTGTATTTATAAAGCTTTCTCCTTAATATAAAATGCATATTTATTAATTCGTTTTCTCGACTGAAATTGACTTCTTTAAAAAGTGAAATAAGATATTTACTTAATTCCTTTAGAAATAAGAGCTTGGCGCAATTTTCCAGAGAAATCTTATGAATTAAATTTATAAATGATAAGGCTTGATATATTCAAAATACAATAATATATTAACTGTATGCAATGTGCAATACGAAATGTTATATGAAGCTTGTTGAAAAGAAAAGATCGCGCCAGATCCCCTTACCTGCTGAATCTTGCGTTCACCGTCCCGCGAATCCTGCTCGGAGGACCTCTCGGCGTAGTCGTCGTCATCGAGATCAAAGGCGGCGGGGTGCCGTGTCCTTGGCAGACGCGCCGACGCTGATCTGCAGAACTGTTGCTGCTCGCTCCATCGTCTGCTGGCACCTGCGTGACCGGCGTGACACGTCTGAGCGATGTGGATCCCGTGGCCACTGTGACCCGCCGCTCTTCCCCACCCGTCGTACTCGCCGCGTGGTAGTCTACGAGGGATCGTGTTGTCCTCGCCGTGTGTCAGCGTCTCGCGGCCATTCGCCTCGCAGCTCTTCTCGCGCAAGGATCTTCGCAGTTTCGGATCGGCGCCCATTAACCTGAGAGAAGCAACGTTCAAGCATGCTCTTCTTTTTCCAAGTCCAGTCTGTTATACCGCGCGTTATATTTTTAGTTTAATATAAAAGCATATCTTATTATATTGTCGTATTTTTTATCGAAATTATATTTTTACAAAAATACGTACGGTTCGTGAAATTAAAATTTGAGAGAGAAAAGTATGTTTTTAATTTTTAATATATTCAATATTTTTTATTCCGAGATATTCTATTACTTTAAATTGTGGTTTATAATAGCTTTTTGGAAAAATTATTTTAAAGAAACAGAGTAAAAGAAGATTGAGCTGGTGTGTATTTAAAAAATTCATTGGTGTACCTTTAGATATCTATTTTGAATTTATATATTCAGACATTTAGTTTTTAAATAATATACAACATTAAAAATATGTCCGCAAACTCACGTATGCGGACATACTTAAAAATACTCTTTTTTTTAATTGTTTAATTGGAATTTTAGAGAGAAGGGGGGAGTTCCCCCATACGGTTTAATTACTTATTCGGACAGTATACTGGTGACTCACTCGGAATGTCTCTGCGTCAGCGACTGGACAGGTATCGTGTGCTGCTGGTGTACGTGATCCCGCTGCGTGCGTCTTAGAGCGGGACAGGTGGAATCTGGCAATGTGGCTATTCTACTTTCGTCGGTTTTGTCGCGAATACCCGGCAGCTTCGGCTGCATCGTGACGCGCGAGAGGGACTGATTCCGCTGCTGTTGATAATGCTGGGGGGTCTGATGCAAATACACCGCGGACTGCCGCATCTGCGCCGCGTATCTAAAGCACACACGCGAGCAGAGAGTGAATATTTTTTCCCGGAGGCCGGCTCATTTTTTTCTTTCCCGATGCGCGCGTGAAACCTAAGGAATTTACGCGCCCGTACCTTTCCTCGGAGTAGAAGTAACCGTCATTGGTCGTGTCTGACGGATTCACTATGTCTAAGCTGGATTTAGGCCTCTGCGGACGTCTCTGTTGATCCGGCGGTCTCTCGCACTGCGTGGGCTGCTGCTGGGGTCGCCTCGCCGCCTCATACTCGAGGAAGTCCGCGCTATGCGGTCGCGGCGGCGGTTGACCTCTAGATTGTCTTACTAGTGCGACTAAAGAAGATAAATCACAAACGCCCTTTTTATATCACTGCGTTTCTTGGCTTCGTTCTTGGTTAGATAACAACGTTATTCAACGTTATTCTTTGTAACATATATTATGCAATTATGCAGTAAAAAGAAGTTGAATTTTATTACAAAAATAGTGATGCACGAAAAGAGAAAGTAGATCATCGTTGAAACGATTATAATAACTTGATAATATAAAACCATTTCTAAAAGTATCTTTAACTTTAAGAGTTTTGACTGCCGAATGCCTTGCCGAATTAATATTCATTGCATTAAATTGCATTAATTTAAAAAATACCGCTGATTTTTCGACAGACTTTAGAGGAATAATAAATCTTTTTTGTATTTAAAAATAATATCACAAGAAAATGGGCCGGCAACCGCCGATGGCGATACGGCAGAGTTATCAAAGAAATTATTTCTATTTTTTCAGTGGATCCTCTTCGTGCAACAGTATACCGCTCTCACTGTAGGATTTTCCGAACGCAAGTTCTTGGCAATCCGATAAGAAAGCCCGCTTTGTGATTCAAAAGGACATTGTTACAAACACACATTCGTGTAAAATATTTTCATCTTCACTCTTCAAAGAGGGTACCAGGCCGGAATGAAATGCCGGCCGTACTAATTATACGAGCGCCTTTGTAGGGCTCGCCTATGAATGGAAGAAGCGAGGCAAAAGTGCACAAAAGACTCACTGTTCGGCGGCGTGACGGGGGAGTGCAGTTGCTGCAAATGTTGCTGCGCGTAGATGGGGATGGGAATGGGCGCCGGCGACGTGCCCTTGGTGTAGCCCACCGGACCCGCGGGTCTCTGATAAAGCTGCGGGGTGCCGTAGACCTCCTCGTAGTCGCCGTTGCCGCGGCCGCCGGGCCTCGGCTTCGCGCTGCGCCCGTACGTGTCCGGGGTCCGTCTCTCCGTCGGCTGTGCGGCCTGGCCGTAGAAGTTCAGGCCCGACCTGTCGATTCGCAGGCTCTGCTGCGACGGCTGACTCATCCGCGTGCCGTAGATCGTGTTGCTCCTCTCGTAATCGGACATCGGGCTCTTGCTCGTCACCGTGACGTCCGGCGAGACCGGGCTCTTCCGGTAGTCCATGTCCGGCGACGGCGTCGAGTACTCGTTAGAGCCGTCCGTCAGTCTTCTGGGCTTCGGCGGGGCGTTCGCGTAAATCGGCTGGCCGAATTTCGTCCGCGGCATGGGCTGCATCGTCTGAACGACGCCCGTGCCGGGATGCGGCAGCTGTTGGGGCTGCTGGTGCTGCTGCTGCTGCTGCGGCGACTGTTGGACCTTGTGCGGATGCGACGACGGAAGCGCATTCTGATGCGGCAAGTGATGATGAAGCAGCGCCTGATGCTGATGCGAATGGCCCGGCTGCAGTTGCTGCGACGGCAGCAGGTGTCCGTATTGCTGCTGCTGCTGCTGCTGCTGCTGCTGCTGCGGCTGAGAAGTGCCGGGCTGGCCGTACTGCGGCGACTGTTGCACCCAGCCGTTCATCATCGGATGACCAGAGTCACTCACGTGATTGTTGCTGGCGGAATTGCCGTTGCTGTTGCTACCGCTGAGGTTCGGGAAGGAGGCAGTGTTCGCGCTGTTCGGGCTGGAGTTGTTGTTGGAGGCATGGCTGGGGTCGTCGCGCGACTGGAAGCCGTGGAAGCCGCTGTCGCTGTCGTCGGCGCTCTGATTCAGGATCGACGAGATCGACGAGACGCTAGGCCGGGCGCTTCGTTCGCCGTCCTGCGCTATCTCTATGACTACCGCGGCCTCGCCCGCACTGGTAAACATGAAATTGAGAGAGGTCCGATATTATTTTCCGTCCACGTTGCTTGAACTGGATTTTTCATCGAGCTCGCAGGATCAGTCAAATAATCGGTAATTACTTAAACGGTCAAAAATGGCAAAATTATATGTAAACGTCATGTTAATCCAACTTGAAAATTAATATTAATCTCATGTGTGAATCATTAATAGGATTGCCGGGTATACCAAGCACATATAAACGAAAAAGGATTAATTTTAATACGTTTTCCTGCGAGTTTGGAAAATCTCTCATGTTACTAAACGCAGAGAAACTAATTCTCAACATTACGCCGGACGCTCACGCGAAAAGTCTGATGTTTCAACCATTTTTCGGTCATGCAAATAGAATTTTAACGAAAAAGATGGACAAGGACAAAGCTCGTGAGAAACAAGCGCTCGTTGTCCGCCGCCGCGTCGGCGTGTCGCTGACGACGCGCTAATGGACAACGGGCCAGCTCAGGCTCATCCACCGGCGGTATCTCGCGGGGTCGAATAACTCTCGAGAAACTAACTAACGAGTTGGTTAGTTACACCGCGATAACGCGCGAACGACAGATGCGCTGCGACGATACTTTCGCGTGTAAATAAATGCCGGTTGGCCGTCCCAGTTTCCTTCGTGGCGCATCAAAGGGATATGTTCATCGTCACCCCGTTGCAGTGCCGAGCTAATTTCGGGATTTTCGCTCGGATCTCCGCGCGGGGCTTAATGTCGAGATGTCGTCTTAAAAGATGACATCTTTCAGGGCGACGTCGAGCCGTAGTTGAGATAATGGGAAGACATTCCGTCGTGAGAATAAGAGCGAACCTTTTATTTTCGCCATGGCTCGCGAAAGATTTTTGATTCGAAAAAGAGAAAGAGAGGAGGGGGGGGGGATAGTTTCTAACAGACAAGATGAAATTTTCATAATATTCAACAGCTTTAGAATTTATAAATTTTGAAAAATCGCTACGTATGTATGTAGAAAACGGGGTCAGGTATGAAGAATGGGAGGCAAAATTGAGCGAAATTTCCATGCGGACGAAATACAGATGCGCGCGATGCGTAAAACGGAACTGTGCGAATACAAAACGGAATGCGGAAGAAAATAACGGGCGAGAGAGAGAGTATGAAACTGGGAGGATTATTTCCACAAAGAGATGCGCCATATGAAGAATTAAAGCGCTCGCGTGAAACGCGTTAGAACACAGGAGTGATTATTACAATAATAGATTTAAAAAAAATTCTCTCGGTTCTTGTCGATCACTGCGTTTCGCTCCTTGTCTCCGTTTATTTATTCAAGCCGCGGGAGCGATAAAAAATGCAGATGTTTCACTGGCTTTATAAACCGTTAATTATTAAACGTCGAAAGCGCGCGGCTCGAGTTTGTTGAGCCTTGCATTAGCATTTCCTAATTAGGATTGAATAATTAAAATTAAATTTAAATTTAATTTCTTACGATCAACGTGTAGAGTAAGCTCCGCACCGTAAGCCGTGCTTGTTCTCTCGATTTTCTGCATGTTATTGCGCGCGTAATTACCATGCGTTTTCCGCGAACCTTTTAGACAACTTAAAAAATGCATGCGGGGAAACTTACGGGGTAGGATCTTGCAAAAGCGTCGCCAGAGTCAGAGCATTCACCCACTGGTTCATACTCTCCCGACTGTCAGCCGCGAAGTGGTAAGTCCTCATGTTCGCGTGTTCGGCCTTGAAGGCGAACTTCTTGTTGACTTTGTCCTCGGGTTTGCAGACGGTAACTCTGTACGAAGGTAGTAATATCGAACCTAGCAGTTTCTCCTCCTCCGGGCCTGAAAATTAGTAAATTGCTACGTTGCAGTAAAAGCTACGGCGATACTGGTCTTATTTCTAAAATCACGCTGCACTATCTGATTTCACGTTAAAACTCGCTTATTGCAGTACACACTGTCATGATATTTCAATGTGTTTTAATTTTCGATCGCAAAAAGTGACAAAATACATGAGTACGATATATCTCAATACATCCCGCGTAATAAAAGTACAGCTGTTACGGCCGGACAGTCGGTCAAACGCAAAAATATTTGTGACATCTTGTTTTCAATCCTGACTAGTTCAAATATGCCGTTTGATGATATAACTGCAATATCCTTTCTCTCTCTCTCTCTCTCTCTCTCTCTCTCTCTCTCTCTCTCTCTCTCTCTATCTGACTGTCTGTATCTTTAACTCGAAATTTCCCTCTACAGTCTATTTCTATGATTGATGTACGATGTGTATACGGGCGTGTACTTTCATCTGACTAAACATTTGCAAAAATAAATATTTGCATATTTGCCATGACTCACGATTGTGTATGGCAATATTAATTTAAAAAAATACGAAATTCCATGGATTTTTATCGAACGAAATGTGGGTTTTCAAATGTGCATTCGTATATATTTATTTATATACACGTTACGTTTTATACGTATAACCGCCAAAATCTCGGTGAACGAATCGAATTCTCGCACATTGCGTTTCGGACAAGCTGAAATTTCAGTCTAAATTAATTTTGAAGCTGAGCGATCCGCGAACGATAAACGCTAGAATAACTCATGAACGATAAACGAATGCTTTTACCAATTACAGACTGGCATCTCGATTAACTAATCCGCATAAAGAGGATTTTTTTTCGCATTTCGACAACTAGAAACATAAAATTTAATTGTTCATACATAAATTTTATTATGGCTAAAGCAATTATAAGCGCGTAAAATTTTTCACATTTAATGGTCAGATTTTAAATAGTTCAGACTTCAACCATAAAGATATTTTCGTCCTGTTTTTAAATACGCAAGAGCTATTATGTGCATATTTAAAAATAGAGCGAGAATATCTTTATGGCTGGAAATTTTTTGTGCTTACTTTTGGCTTCGAGTAACATTTCAGAATTCTTTTTTCAGGATTAATAATAACATTTAAGCTATAGAGCTACGAGTGAGGCGATATGGAAAGAATGTTTCTTGACGGTGTCCATAATTACATCTCGTGCAGTTATCTGAAGCAAAAATTCAAAACGCTTTTTGCTTTCTACGTATGTCTGTTATACTCCGCGCCGGCACGCCATTAAAAATACAAAAATAACAAAAATGACAACGCATAAAAAACTCACATTCTCTGGCTTCACGGGTTTTTATAAATATCGCCCAAATGTTTCAGAAACACAGTTGTAGGATTTATAATAAAAGCTTATGAAGGAAATATAGAAAGAATTAAAAATTTTCGCGATAATCCGCTTAAGAGATTAATACTCGTATAATAATTAAATTCTTTTCTTTCACACGAAAACACGGGAAATCAATTACCCGATTTCTGATATTTCAAATAAATCTGTTTGCGAGCGGAACAATGAGGGAAAGTAGGGGGGAAGCTTGTTATCGAATATTAGTTCCTTTTGCGGGTAAAGATACTCCAGGAGGCTCGGCAGGCCGCTAATTAGAAGGCGGTATGCATCGAATCTAATTTAACTAAAGTTCGTAAGCGACGCGCCGAACCGCTGCGAACTTCCAGCGAGTACTTCCTTCTCGTCGGATGATGTGGAAGACATACTGGAGTGGCGCGCGCGGGGTGTATCTTTAGCGAGGCACTCTGGAACGACCGCGGCGCACGTACCGAATCAAAGAGTCCGAGTGTAATTAGCGCCCTTAATCGAGTCGGATTAGACGAGCAACGTCCAAGACAACCGGAAATTGGTCGTCTGTGCGATCAGAGTAGCAAGACGTAAAAGGATGGAACTTGGTGGGATGCCAGATTATCTTCGCGAAATTGGTAAAAGCATTGAAACAAAAACTCGTAAATACAACAGATACGAATGAAAACTTTGGAGACGTTAACGTTTGAAATAGGAATTTTATTACCGTCCTTGGAAGTGATTTTTTTATTGTTCGAAATGACTATTTGCACTGCGACAAATTATAATTTGTTTATAAATGGAAACTGTCATTATTTTGCTGCACAATTGCAAAAGCTGAGTTTTTGTCAGTTAGGCTTCGTAAAGTAAGAAGTCGGATATTATTAAGGCATACCCACAATTTCGTGTGAAATGGCCATTAAAACCTCATTCTTGTTCGATTTGCGTAATTTGCGTCGATGAGAGGGCTTATTTATACTAATAACTAACTTTATAATTTCCGTTAGATGGGTGATTAATAGAAGCTTCTGGGATAATTATTAATGATTATTCCGGTCCATAATGTCGATTGATAATTACGCAGTGAATAAACGTTACATCTGTTGGATTCGAATGCTAAACTGAATGCCGAACGGGCTACACTGTTCTGACTAATAAAGCCTATTAAAACTGATATCGTAATCCGGCTAGCATTACGCTTCTAATTAGTAAAATAGCAGGGG
The DNA here is from genome assembly GCA_011636635.1 of Tetramorium simillimum. Lineage (NCBI taxonomy): Eukaryota > Metazoa > Arthropoda > Insecta > Hymenoptera > Formicidae > Tetramorium > Tetramorium simillimum. Next base: position 47,916 of record VBVQ01000525.1, read on the forward strand.
AAAAACGTATTACGTGAAACATGCAAAAAAGATGTATCGATGATACAACGTCCGGATACTCACCCTTGTAATAAAAGAGGCAGTACTCAGAGAGGACGAACCAACGCTTCTTCCACAGCATGAGACCCTCCGAGCCCTGTTTATGCAACCACCCCTGCAGCGCAACGGGGGCGGAGACGGGCCTTTTCGCGGCGGGCGAACGCAGACCACCTTGAGGGCCGCTCCGTCTGCGCACCCCCGACACGGAAGCCGCCACCCCCGAGCCATCGTGCTTGCTACGTACCTGAACAGGTACGGCGGGCGGCGTGCTCGACTGGACAATCTGTGAAATAAAACACCACTTTTCTTATCAAGACACTCATTTACCAATCTTACGACCGACGTTACATCAATGTCGGTGTGAATTTAATTTACTTAAATTAAAACCGTTTTACATCTTGAGGAGCGAAAGAGAATGAAAAATCTGTTAAATAAAGAGTAAGATTAATCGCTCGTTTCTACTTTAATTAATTTCGAAGGACCCCAACTTCTGAAGAACTTTAAATTCAAGTATAGCGACGTTTAATGCGTAAAACGTGGAGATCGCGATTAGAAGATGATGCCCAATCAAATTTTCATCAAGGCAAAATTAGTCGCAAGGGTTTGTGACACTCGTCATTAATACATGATTCAGAACGAGCGAAGCTAATTTAAAGATGTATGTCAGAATTTCGAAAATAACCCCATTGTTATAATATTTGGCTAAAATGTTCATTAATGTATTTTGTTTCTACATGTAAAATTTGAGACCAATTAACTGTACCATTTTCGAGAAAATTAACTGTCTAGACATAATCTCTTATGCAAACAGTGCACACATTGACCGTTTATTTATTACTTATAATATTTTTTATATTAACAAGAACGAAATAAAAAACATATTAATGTAAACTAGATTTTTCAACGAACATACATATCAATAAAAAAACATAATCAATTTACCACGTATTTGCAATAATATAAAGCTTTTTTTAGAAAAGTAATGCAGACATTTATTATATGTACATAAAATAATATATTAGAATTAATTAGAATTAATTTATCAGAATTTATTGAACGTAGATCGTCATTTGACTATTATACATCTTTAAAAACAAAACATCCATCCAGTTAACGTGACACGTAAAAATGTGATTGAATAGTTTATTAAGCGAAATCCAAATATGCCGGCAATGCGAAACACGATATTGTTTATTATTCACCAGACACTCGCGTATCGTATCATGTGACGTTGAAATAAGGTATTGAATAGCTCGAAACACATTTTCTAAGAATGAAAGGATTTACAAACGTAAATGCGAACGCGCGAGATGAAGATAGAAAGCTGGAAGCAATAAATCTTGGGTGAAATTTGGAATCTTTCTCTCGGCCACGATCAGCACACGCGGCCGAGATCTCTCGACACCTTTTATTCGGTGCCTTCGCGCGAGCGCGGCTGATCGAAATCCGTTTTTCCGCTTGCCGACGTACCGCCGTTATCGCGCAAAATTGCCGACAAAAATTTCGCCACGCCACTCGGAACGTCTATCCGATAATGAAAAGCCATGGAAACGAAAAAGGAAGAAGAGGGACCGGGCGATAGCGCGGCGTTCGCCATTCGAACGTGAAATTCGTCCGAGCTGTCCATTTCCCTCTTCCCGTGGCGATTTCCCTCGCGCGTTTGCGAAGAAAAGGAAAAGCCGCCGCCGCCGCTGGCATTGCAACAAAACGATCGCTAAATAACTAATTACTCGGTAGACGTGTGTTGGGCAGAACGGGGATGCATTTTCAACGACGAGCACGTGCCTCGGCAGAGTCCGGTCGGATTTAATCCTCGAAATAGACCCGGGGTATTATGCAGTCTGCTATCGATTTCCCTCTACCTTCCCATCAGATTTAAAAATACATGCGCAAAAGAGCGGCAGCGTATCGGTCTCGATACAAAAGATTGGAGAGGGTCGTGGGAAACACTCGAAACTCCATTCCTGACGTGGGAATGAATAATTTACCGCTCGGCTCTATCTCGTCCGGCTCTCTCCCGCCTGCTTCTACGTTTTTCCCCGGAGAATTTTACGAGACATCCCGGTCCCCGGGAACAGCCAGCGACGAAAAATAGTTTACATATTTGCTACGCTCGCGAGCTCCGTTCGTGAGATATTGCGCGCAACGGTGAGATATCGCTTTATTGAACGCGATAGGACGTTAGCATTAACATCGTTCGGGAAGTAGCGTCATAAGGAAGTAGTTTACGATGCTGAGCAGGTTGATATGCCATTTCCTAATATATTTCCGTCGTGTCGTACACTTCTTTTCGTGCGTCATTAAAATTTATGGATGGTAAATCATAAATTTGTTCATAAATTTAACGTTACAAGCATCTCTAACGAAAAAGCCTATACGTCAGAAAATCTCGTCGTTATGCGCAATGCTGACCCTTACAGTGTGAACTCCTATGGGTTGCCATTGCTCTTACTCAATATTACTCAATATTCGGTTAATTTGACTAAAAACAATGAGATAGCCCGTGTGGAAAATTGTCTGGTAAAACTGAGACAAATGCTAATGGCTAGATAATCTAAACTATATTGAATATATCTAGCTAGTGACGATAATATCATTTGCCAGATTTTCTATATATGTTATGTTAAAATATTAAACCAGTATTAAAATATTTAACCAGCGATTAGATTGTTATTTGCAGTTAACCATGATATCATATTTAGCTATTATATCTTTATTTGGTTGGCTAGCTATTATTAACCCTTAAACTACACTATGGGGTCAAAATGATCCCAACAAAAGTTTGCTCCGAAATATCTCCTCTTTAAAATATCTTCTATTTCAATTTTTTATCAACATTAAAAAATTTTTTTTCTTATTCGGAACAATTGCACTTTATTTATAAATATTTGGAGAACCTACTTAATTTTTTTAACTAAAAAAAATAGTTTTTTTTTGTAATAACCATTCAAAGTGATTGGGGTCAATCTGACCCCACTGTGTAGTAGTATGTTTCATACAGATAGTGTATAGTTTAAGGGTTAAATAAAGAAAAAAAATAAGGTGTTTCACATGATATATATCTAATTTCTACCTATGCACTAGTTATGAGTTATAGATTGAATTATTGAAAACTTTATTTAGTTGTAAAAGCAAAGTATGAGATTATAAATACTGTATTATAATGATGCTCTTTTCTTAATTAGTAACTAGCTATTGCTAGCTATATCATCATTTGGATGTAAAAGCATTACAATTCTAGACAGTGATGATGTAAAACTCTTAATAATTAGACAGTCAATAGACACTGATCACTTTGATTTTCCCCTCGGGTAAAATTAGCGACATATTGAGTAAGTCTTACTCAATATGTTGTTAATTTATCTAATTTAACTTCCATGTTAATCAAAATTTTACCTTCCTTTTAGTCGAAATTAATGAAATATTGAGTAGGAGCAGTGGCGGACCTATGGAATAGTTAAAAATGACTCAAATGGACAATGAGTATAATTTTGCACTACGAGTCTAACAGTGTACCGACAACGTCGCGCTTTCCGACACGGTACTTGTCAGATCTTGCTCCTCGGAAGGGCTTCCGTCAACAAGAAACTCGTAGATGCGTTTTATCTAAAGGCACAAAAAGAGAGGTTCCCGGAAAATGTCCCCGTACTCCTCCGGATACGGACGCCCGTAGTTTTCTCCGCGGCGCTCTCAGAAACGCCGATAACACGAGCTGTATTTTTCAGGAATACAAAGTGCCGCGGACGTCTCTTTGAGAAACTCGCAAACGGCACACGTACACGTGCACACATGTGACGCGCGCGCACGTATTATAGCGCGCACATGGCGTGCCCACAAGTGGTAAGAACCGCGCCAGGCTGCGCATTCGCTCTCCCAGAGGATACATCAAATAATACGTGCATTGTCGATGCAAGGAGGA